>JARKIB010000355.1:0-133599 GCA_029378385.1 Mycena metata | reverse complement strand
CAGGTGTTGAAGCGCGCGTTCGGTTGAAGAAAAGCGCGGCGCGATCCTCCAAACAGCCAGCAGACCTACTCAGGCTGCGTGTAACTGTTGACTTTTGGCACCCATAACGCACACTTTGCGTGCGTAGGGCGCATTTATCGAGAAGGCGCCTTCTACCAACTCGACTATACCATTTCCCCCATCCAATTCGGCGAACTTCCCTCGACTAGCTAGAAAGGCGCCTTGCGCCTGGCTACTCGCGCACGCACCATCATTCAGATTGCGAAGGAGCGCGCTACAATCTGACGGCGCTGCGTTTACCCAGTTCTGAAGAAACTGCTTGCGCGCCCTATACGAGGCAAGGAGATACGAAAACACCACAATACCCGGGTTTACCGAGTAGGAGCGTACTTCACATCGCGGAGCGCCAATCCTTCGCGCGAGTGTAGAAGAATCTCCCATCGCGTCTTTCTCGGAAGGCTAGTCCCCAACGAGAGACCAAACTCTCGAGGAACCTAGCGCCTTCTCTAAAAATCTGCTACTCGCAGAAGAGAAATCTGTATACACCACCACCACCATTAAAAAATATCATTGCGTAGAAGTAAAGAGCGCTTCTAGCCCGCTTATTTCCCTCTAGAGGACGTACAACATTTGTATTGCAGTTTGACCGTAATTCCACGGCCAGATTCTAGTACAATAACCGCAGTCCACATCACACCGCAGATGGCCGCGGGTAACACCTCGGCTATTTCTGATAGTCACACAGATCAAAGTGAATATTTAAATACAACGTATCAAAACTTGTTTTGACAAATTGTTGAGGGGTAAACCATCCACCGGAATGTCAATTTTTCTATGGGACTCCCTCGGTTCAGATCAAGCCGCCGTTCTGAGAGATCATGTGATAAACACGTGCTCGGCTGCGCTTTCTCAGAAGGGGCTTGTCTCAAACTCCGACGAATTGGGAATGTGTTCGTCACGTCGTCCTGCCGCAGTAAACACGTAGATGTCTTGGGTCCCAGGGCCTCATATTTTCTTCATATCAGTCCTCATAAATCTGTCTATCCAGTTTTCTATTCCAGTGAACACTTGTCCTAGTCCCTAGGCTTTGATCTGACCATCAGAACAGTTGGTCTTGCGGAAACATCCGCCAGTTATATATTTTTGAGTCAATTCCTGCTAAATCTGAAGAGACGGAAATGTTTTGGGTGGTACTTATGAGCTAGCTCTAAAATATGTCTCTAGTGTGCAAAAGAAACGAGTTTTCGGAGAGGCCGAATGTCATCCGCTTTCGAGCATGGCCTCGAACACTCGCCATCAATCTCAAGCAGAGTGCAAGGCAGAGAGGCCTGGAGAATCAATCGATCGTAAATCATGTCACTAATGAGACGCATCCGATCACGCTGTCCCGAAACGGACACATTCAGAAAGGTGTGTTTTCCAATCCTGCAAGACATCGGAGATATTAATTTGCTGGGGGGTATGTTCCTGGCATTTATCCCTTCCAATAGAGCCCATAAACACGACAAAATTCTATTCTAAACCCTCGGCCTGTTCCCACATCTCTATGTAAATGCATTATCTTGCACCCCCATTCTGAACATGACCGTGGCCCCCAATAGGAAAGTCTGGTCAGCCATTCTACTCGAATCCTTCCAATGTAAATACTGGCAGCTCACTCTGAGTGATTTGGGTCAGAGGTGGCTTAGATATTCGGCCGGGAACACATCCCCATTTTTTCCGAGTTTGCGGCAAGCCTCTCTCCGAGAATGTCCGGCTCGGTCGGACCGGAGAAGGCTTGTTCCGAACCTAGGGACTCCCCCACTTTTCCGGGCGCGGTATCATGGTCATGTGACATGGTTGCCAAATTTCGAGACTGTCGTGCTCGTGCTGTTGCAGGTTCTCGGGCCGGAAGATAGTTCCAATACATCTCAAACCAATGTTCTCAGTCATCCCTAAGAGCCCAGAGCGAAATTCGAAGATGCTATGAATTTCTGGCAGTATTATTGGAACGTATGGTAAGTAACAAGGCAATGAATATGTAAGGAGCTATGCGTGAGATATTTCTTCAGACAATCAGGTATGGGTCGGATGCCACAATTTCATCGTCTGGCATACCATTAACCGGGTACATCGGGTGAGAATCAACAATACATTGCAGAGTTGCATCAAGAACATCGGAGTTCAGCGCGGCGGCATAGTCAAAATCGGATCTTGGCTCAGGGATTGGAGTTAGAGGACGGATGCCAGGAAAGCCGGCGGCAAGTGATGGGTGGTGTCAATGGCGGGAGATAGAGCTGAAATACTGTTAGTTAGTGCAAACATGAGAAGATTATCAGGCTCAGAGGAGCTGCCACCACGCAGAGGAAGTGCAGGACCAAAGGATACAGATGAACCACCACCAACCTCAGCTAAGAATCAAATAAATTCCAGAATATAATATTGTATGAGATGAAGGGTATTCACCGTTGTGAGAGCATTCAGCACTGGCATATTGAAAACCGAGGGAAATAGTTGATGGCGCTAGCGACACAGCAAAGCGGATACCAGTAAGATCAGCAGAGGTGAGTGAAAAAACTGGATAGTAGACCAAAGTTCCAAAGTGGGGTTGATTGGGGCATCTGGTCAACACCTGGTCAATCCAAGTTATCCTTGGCCTGTCACCCCACCACCGGTTAACACCCCCTATCTTGGGTGTCTCCGGTGTGGTGACCCGACCCACCTTGCACGCCACTGCAACACACCGGTGGACGCCCAGTCTGCTGATGTAGTTGGTGAGTGATTCAGCAACTCGGAGATAGTGTACTTCACCAGCTTGTTGCGCACATAGAAGCTGCTGGGGTCACCCCCAAGGCCCCCACCCCCTCAGCTACCTCCACCTATCCACCCTTTATTGCATCCCCCAATTGTTTCTCAGTCTTGGGTAATGAGTCTGACCATATGTCTCTTGTACCCACTGAAACGATAGGTGCGCTCCCCAGCCCAGTTCCCCAGGTGTCCAAAAACAGCGATGATGTCCACCATCAAATCCAACACCCAAAGTCCGTACTTTCCAGTGATGTGCAGCACAGCCGGATGGCTGTCTAACTCACCTTGTACAGCCACACAACTGCCTTTCATCAACAGCGTGGGAACTCCAGATGTAATTCCGGCACTTTTGTACTGCGTCCAGATCGGGAAATTATTTTCGGCATAATCGACCGCACATCAAATCAGCCGCGTCCTGCTGCATTGCCATTATCGGTCGACAAAGCCTTCTGCACCTTGCACCTGCACACCATTCGACATTTGGTTGGAGCTGTGGGGACGGGACCTTTCAGTAAGTAGCCGGTGTGAGCTATCACTTTGTGATTAGCTCTAGACGCCCTGCCACAGAGAACAAAAGCGCCTTTCAGGGCGATGGCTCGAAGCATGGTCACTGGCGCACTTGCACATCGGAAATCACTGATGGAAATCACTGGCGCACTTTTGGAACTTAACGGCTAAATCGCTGATGCACTTTTGGAACTTAACAGCTAGATTAGTGTTGCCGCGACTTGGGAAATCCCGACTTCAAAGTCTGAGTCGAAGCCGACTTGAGTCAAGTCTTGACTCGACTCATCGAGTCACTCAGGTCGACTTGGACCACCTGAAATTTAAATCAGCGTGTTCAGTGGTTTAGAGTTGAAAAAACCGACCTTGATGAAATCTTGATCTGCGTGACAGCCGTGTCACCCTAGTGACCTGCGTGACACAGTGTGACATTTGAATAAAATTTCCTGACTGCAGCTCGTTCTACGGGTCCAAACAGCTTTCAACTTGTTCTATTGTTGTCCGCAGACAATTTGAAGTCTCGAGAAGTAAAATAACAATATTATGTGGCCGATTTTCCTTGTAAAGTGTCAAATATCCCAGGATTCCCAATGTTTCCTTAGCCTCGAAAAAAGTGTTTGCGGCCTTCCCAGTGGACTTCCAGCCATTGGAAATGTAAGATGGGGTGATAATAAACCTGGTATTCCATACTTAGTCCTACCCCTCCCTCAGGAATATGATTTTTTGAAACCGACTCAAGTCGACTCAAGTGACTTGGAGTCTCCAAGTCGAGACTTCCAAGTCGCGACTCGACTTAATGAGTCGCAGCAACACTAGGCTAGATCACTGGCGCACTTTGGGAAATTACAGACACACTTGCTTGCGGGCGCACTCCCCGCATTCGAAACCACTGGCGCACTTTGGGAAGTTAACAGCGCATTCGAAGATTACAAGGGGCACGCACATTCGAAACTACTGGCGCATGTACATCAGAAAATAAAGGCGCGCTTTCGCAAATAAAAAGAGGTAGCTTCGTTCAAGGAACGAAGCTACCACTTTAAAGGTCAGACCCCGAATCGAACAAGGGTAGCGGATTAAATATTGCCCTTGAACCCATCAAGTATCCGTGCACTAACCACTGTGCTATCTGGCCGTGATTAAAACGAGTCGCGCACGACTATCAATGACTCACCAAAAGAACGCGCCACAAAATAAAAAGTGCCTCACCAAAAAACAGGCCCAGCCTCGAATCGAACGAGGAGCTCGCAGTGAGAGGAAATAACGTTGCAATAACAACTGCGTGCAATACCATTACGCCACTGGGCCATATCACCACAACTCAAACTTTCAACTTGAGCCTTCTGAAAAGGGCGCAATAGAAAATAATTACGAAGCGCCCCACCAAAAGACAGGAAAAAGGCGCCGTGCACTAAATACAAGGTGCTTCGTTCAAGGGTATACCTTGAACGAAGCTACCGTGTGGACAGACCCCGAATCGAACGAGGGTAGGGGACGACATGGCATTCCATAATCAAGACGTCCGCGCACTAACCACTTTGCTATCTGACCGTGATACCTAGTCACCCAGGGAGCAACAACAAACACTAGAAAAAGGCGCTTAACAGAGAATGCGCCACGCGCAGGAAAAAAGGCGCGTGCAGGCGCTGCTTGGACAGAAGGCGCGGGGCGCTATTCCAAGGAAAGGCGCTGAGGGCTATTTGAAGGAAAGGCGCGGGGCGCTACGAAGAAAGGCATGAGGCGCGGGGCGCTACAAAGAAAGGCGTGAGGCGCCGCGCTGTTCAAAGGAGAAGCCGGCGTGGTTTGAGGAAAAGAGCGCAAGCGCACTTTGGAGAAAGCCGCTGGAGATGGACAAATGGGGAAGCAGGGAATAGGTATATAAGGAGAGCGCAAAGGAGGGAGAAGGCATCTAATTACCTCCACTGCATACTGCTAAGGGAAAAGGTGCTCCCATTAAAACGGGAGGCGCTAATCCAGTACATTGTCAAATCAAATATATTAGTGTGCCTTCACGAGAGTAGGGTAACAGGGTCACCTTGACCACGGTTGTACAGAATAGAAACTGCGCGAGAAACCTCCTAGACAAGAAGGAGGAAACATTGGAAATAACAGGTGTTGAAGCGCGCGTTCAGTTGAAGAAAAGCGCGGCGCGATCCTCCAAACAGCCAGCAGACCTACTCAGACTGCGTGTAACTGTTGACTTTCGGTGCTCATAACACACACCTTGCATGCGTAGGGCGCATTTATCGAGAAGGCGCCTTTTACCAACTCAACTACACCACTTCCCCCATCCAATTCGGCGCACTTCCCTCGACTAGCTAGAAAGGCGCCTCGCACCTGGCTATTCGCGCATGCACCATTATTCAGATTGCGAAGGAGCGCGCTACAATCTGACGGCGCTGTGTTTACCCAGTTCTGAAGAAACTGCTTGCATGCCCTATATGAAGCAATGAGATACGAAAACACCACAATACCCGGGTTTACCGAGTAGGAGCGTACTTCACATCGCGGAGCGCCAATCCTTCGCGCGAGTGTAGAAGAATCTCCCATCGCGTCTTTCTCGGAAGGCTAGCCCCCAACGAGAGACCAAACTCTCGAGGAACCTAGCGCCTTCTCTAAAAACTGCTACTCGCAGAAGAGAAATCTGTATACACCACCACCACCATTTAAAATTATCATTGCGTAGAAGTAAAGAGCACTTCTAGCCCGCTTATTTCCCTCTAGAGGACGTACACCATTTGTATTGCAGTTTGACCGTAATCCCACGGCCAGATTCTAGTACAATAACCGCAGTCCACATCACACCGGTAACTTGTTTCAATTTTTTCTATGGAACTCCCCATCTTCTTCACCCTGACGATGAACAGTACAAAATTAGGTGTGCAGGTTGGGTGCCGGTGGATATGGTATGTAGGAGTAATTAGGGTGAGGTTGTGTATAGTAGTATTGTGGCTGATACGGTAAGGGCATTATTGCTGGATATGAAGATATGAGTTGGGACATGGATTGAGATGCGGTGGTTAACTGAGGTGCAGCGTAAGATGCAATGTAGGCATAATGAGGTGCCATTGGTTGATAGGGGATAGGAAGAGTGAGTAAAGCTGGCCCAGGGTTTGCTTCCCTTCAGAGTTAAAAGAGTGTGAGTACGTTGAAGTCAAGCCAAACAGAGAAAGCACGTACTTGATGATCCTGTTAAATTTTGGGGCCTTGCTGCCGCTGCTCTCGCCCCCACCATACACCGGGTCTCCGGCCTTCTGACGTTTGGTTTTTATGGCAGGCATCATGTTGTTTTTTGTCTTGCTCCATGCGGTTGACTGGTTCGGCGGGAGTTGTTGCGACGTCGGTAACACAGAAGACTGATCTGTTGCAGCAAGGATGTTGTCTAGAGCTTGCTTGAGAGGACACAGATCAGGAAAGTTGTTCTGCCTCCAGGGATGCCTCAGTTGAGCAGCTAATATTTCGAGTTTTTCTGCGAGCGCTGTGACAATCTTCTTTGCTGTCTTTTGCGAGGGTTGGGAATGGTGCTGCACCTGTGGAGGACCGGTCTGGAGAGACAACAAACCAGGTACTTGTAATGGTGGTCGTGATGACTCGTCTGCATATGCCCCGGGCTCATCAAAGAGTGTTTGAACTGCACAAAGGTGTTTGCAGAAGCAGATGAGGGAGTAATCATCGCAGGTGCAAGTGTACACCTCGAGATCAACTTCATAGAACTTGGAAGGATTGCTCTTTGAAGGAACGATAAACTGCTCTTCGGAGACTTGTAGATATCAGTGTTGACGTAGATTTTGCTCCGCTCGATGACATCTATGCGCTTCTTGGCTTCAATATCAAGCCCTTCGAATCCGAACTCCTGGCGGCGTTGCTTGAGAGCATGATAGGGAAGGACGTCCTCCAGCAGCGTCTTCAGAAGGTGGTCGACTCAGCGGTTACGTTTCCCGTGAAGGAATTTCCCTTTGAGCACATGGTGCCATCTGTAACTGATTGAATACAGCGAAGCAAGTGAATGGAGCAAAGTTACACACACTTCTATCGGCATATTTGTATCACAGGCCTCAAAGATGGATCTGAGGAGACAATAGACAGCAGACCACATGCGGAGGACGCGGTCAGGTATCCAAAAGCGAATCAGGTAATCTTTGAAGCCTCTGGGGGCCATCAACTGTATTTTGACCCATGCTGAGGCGAATTCATTGGCATCCACGATTCGGATCCACTTCTTGAGCAATTCCCAAAGCTCTGGATGCTCAGTGATGTGGAGGTGTTGCTGCCAGGCGTGGAGAACATGCCACCAACAAAGAAGGAGGAACAGGTAATACGCGGCGACACATGAATTTATTTCGGCCCAGTCAAAATCAAGAATGATCCTACTGGGGATTGTCGACAGCGATTTGGCTCGATGTAATCTCAGGAAGTGTGTTATGGTGGGCTCGCAGCCGTTTGACGCGAGCATCCAAGCGACTGGAATCCCTGACCAGAGAGTAAGTACTATGTACAACAACAACAACTCAAGGATCAAGACACACCGTGAGCCCAATCATCGCGGTGAAATCGGCAAGATGCGCTGACAGTGAATTGAGGCTAGCTAAGCTAAAGTATGGGCTAGCTTGAACACTAACACACCACACCTAAAACCTAACACACCACACCAATCCCCTTATGATTATAACACTAAGACTAGCGCGTCTTCCTAGTGAGTTCGGGTCCCGAGTCGTAGTATGCGACTGCTGGTTTGAATCCCTAGTGCACGAGTAATGATTTATGGCCTCAACTATCCCAACAAACAACTCTAATCTCTGAGCTAGCCCACCGTTTGACCGAAACAAGTCTTTCCAAGGGATTGGAATGAACGGGTTGGAGTAAAAAGGGTTTTTACTAGGCAGACGTAGATTGCTACGTTGTCCTAGGCGAGGTGATAAAGCGTCTTCTGAAAACTTCCAGTTACGGACTATGCTGCGCCAGCTATTCTCTCCTCTATGACGATCCCAGATCAACAGATATTTGGGGGCCAACTTAGAACCTTGAATCTAAGCTCTTTTCCTTAACACTTAGGCTTATAATGGACTTAGAGGGTTCACTCAAGCTTCGTTAATTGGCCAATAAATCGACCAAGGAGTTCTACCAAAGTGCTGTGCTGGTCGTGGTCCGTTTTACGGGAGGCGTTTCCTAGTCACCCAATGCGTAGCTCTTGCAAAGTCCACCACAAAGTCAACAACAACTCTCAAACGTTCTCTTTGTGCACTCGGTCCCGATTTATACGTGGAGGTCGTTGCCGCTCACAAGCTCCCAACGCGAGTCTTTGCTTATTAGTTCACACAGTTACTTGTGGATCCCAACAACACTGATTCAATTTCTATAGACTTTACAAACGAAGAAGATACTTTATCTCCGCTAGCTAGGCCTGAATACACCCTTATCATCGCAATGATGAGCAGGGCATAAACTGGTCTTTCAGCAGTATTTACATGGTCCTTTTATACTAGTTGAGAGAAAGAGATGAGGTAAAGTGAAATGAGTAAAAAGAGTCCAAAACTGGTCCGTGCAGCTCCCCTACAGCGAGCTAGCCGGCTCTATCGAGCGCTAGGCTGGGTATATTGCCAATTCCGTATAGCTTTACAGCTCCCGGCCTCTCTGTATTTGCAAATGACTCGGAAATACCATTCCCGCTGTCGCATGCTTACCAATCCTCTGTCTCCGCACGGACTGAATATCTAGTCGTTCAGGCATTGTGCCATCTCTTCTGAAATACATCTCATTGATTTTGTTTGGTGCAGCTAGCTGCCTTCAAACGCGTCGCGTCGATCACCTGATCTATCACTCGACATATTCTCATGCCAACAGTTTCTCCTAGCCGTCGCTATCGCTAGCTAGCCCGATAACCCCGAAGCTAGCACCAAGTTATTTATGGAACGTGACCCCTAGCTCAGTGCTATCCCGCTAGTAGCGTACTAGCTATTCATATGTCTCTCCTCTTTACGCTAGCTGGTAACTCTCGTTATCCTTCCCTCTTCTGGAAGTCGTCTATTGGCGCGCTAGCCCACACTATGAGGTACTAGACCATAGTAATCCTCCTTAATATGTATACTCCCCTAGTGTAACGCTTGTTCACGTGCCTAGCACTAAGTTTGTACTACGGTCAGCAGCCGGAGCTCACTCTGACCCTCCTTTGTATCACCAAACAGAGTCCCAATAGGAATATTGCACCTATTAGAAAGCTAGCTTGTTACAACTCGAAGCCTAGTATGCCTTGCATTTAACTAGCACTAAAAATCGCAAAATGCAGCTAGATGTTGGTGCATTGTTGTTGCGCCGTTTCAGCGGACAACCAGGGTCGTCAGGTTCAGATTTGCGTACATTGTGCAGTTGTGTCGCATATGCAAAGCAAAGCTGATCCGTATTTTTGAAACATTTTGTGCTGCCAATCGGTCTGGACCATGAGTGTAAACAGATCCGGAGCTAGATTCGAGCCGAGGGGAACAGGATCCGTTTTCGACTTGAACCCCAGGAGATATCCCTTGACACGCAGCTTCTCGACCCAGCGAAGTATAGATTGTTCATCGTCCGGATGAAGCCTCACAGACTCGGCCTCAATGTTCTTTTCTATCCGTTGAATATCTCGCAGCTGAATAAATTTGTTTCGCGCGGCAGCAGAGGAACCGTCTTGATCGTGCTCAAAGAGATCGTTGTGGTTGTAAACTCCATGGTGAAGAAGGTGGAGCTGGGCGTCATTAGAGTTCGAACATGAGTATTGATGATTCTTATAGTTACGATGTGGTCTGGCGCAACTTTGAGTCGAAGGAGCCCCGCAATATATTCTTTTGTCTCTTTAGAAATTTGAGTGAAGCGGAGATTTGGGTTACCGATGGGGTGATTATGCTCACTGTGATAGTTCCCAAGGATAAGAGAGGCGCCGGGGTACTGCTTCACGAGCAGAATACACATGCAGTCTGTCCGCTTAGACGGGATCTTCTGTTGCCAGTCAGGGTGTAGTTTTGCGTACTCTTTGATGCCGCCTGTACTCCCCCTTGAGCAAACATATCGACACTGGCATTCAAATTTGGGTAGTTCGGAGTAAGTTTTGGCCAGCCGTAGTTCAACACATTGTGCGCATTCTTCTGCTGTCCGCCAGTTGTGAAAGTCGTCCCAATTTGCCCACTGGAGAGGATAGGAACCAGAAGCCAGATCATGTTTGTATGAGCCTGCAGGCGGCACCGGTGGGGTAGGATTGGGATAGGCTTGGAAGGTGAATTGCGTCGAGGTTGGGGATTCCAGAACGCTGTACGAGGGCGATGAAGCACGGCTAATACGGAAGCGACTCTTTCCAGACATTTCGCTAACGGCGAGTTCGATGTTGTAGGCGGAGAAGACAAAAGCAAGTTGGTCACGTTTGTGACCAGACACATCGAGTCACATCGGGAAGCCTCACAGTTGAACGGACAAATATCATCAAGGGTTATAGAAATTAAGTACACTACATGGCACCTATTCTAGCTACGTTATACATGTAACTACGACTTTGGACAGGGGAAAGATTATTCACATTTATATTTTCTGTTCGTGTGTTATTTAGATAAGAAAAGACTATCAGAGATGTTGCGCACCGGGACACACAGCTTCAAGCCGGGGGGCTGAGATGCCGATGTTTCGGTGTTACGGGTTCTCTCTTGAAGATACAACCTTGTCTGATGATTTGGACGTTGTCGTCGTCATTGTCCGTGTCAAAGAGTTCGATGACCTCGATATAAGCCGCCGTGGAGGAGGAAGAGGAAGAGCCTGCATTCTGAGAAGAGATCTTGCGTTTACTTGGGTGGGATTGGGCAGGGCGGCGACGGGCGAGTGCAGCCGGCAAAGAAGGAAGGCCAAGAGGGAATGGCGACGACGATGTAGGTGGTGAGGAAGGAGCAGCCAGTAAAATGGGAAATTCCTCTTCTTCAGATTGAGTCGGGGACAGGGGCAGTGGTGTCGTGAGGGCTAGAGCGAGAACACAATTGTCTTGGATTTGCTGTGCGGTGGCTGCAGCCTTGCTGGCAGCGATTGGGGCAGTTGTGTATGTGCGGAAGATTGTGCCGATGGCGCTGAGAAAGGCCTGGTCGAAGCTGGAAGTAGCAGTGGTAGCAGTGCAGGCGATGGGAATGGTCGCAGTGCAGGAGATGGGAAGGGCAGTCGAGCAAGTGTGGGCAGTGGATTTAGCGTTGATGTGGCACAAGCAGCCGCTGTGGTTGTCACAACATCCCTTGCACATCCTGCGCACGCAGTGGCGATTGACTTTGAACTTCTTGCACATCGTATTTGCGCAGGTCGTGGGGGTGGCCATGGGTGCAGGCAATAATGCTTCCAGTGTTCGCTGACGCCAAGCCGGGGCGACACCAGGGGCCCACCAATACCAATGATTTTGCATTTGTGGATGGTCCAGAGCTTGGTCGCACTATAGGAGGTAGAATTAGCCCCAACGAGCTGAAAGACAGCACACAGCTCGCTCACAAGTAAATAGTATCTGCCCTTTCTTGAGCCTGCCTTACATCGCTTTAAGGACAGTGGATGTTGACAGGCGGGATGGGGACAAGTGAAGGAAGGGTCATTGATCCCAGGCATGGCAAGGTACTGGAAAGAGAGAGGAAGGTGGAGGGAGGAAGCAAGAGTGATGCACTGGCGCCTTGGCGGGGTCGGTAAGCACAGCAGATCCTGATGTGCTCTGAATCATGCTTAAAATAATCTCCCGATCTGGACGCCGCGTTGCGGCGGAAAGTCAAAAGTGAATTCCGGCCCGAGAGCCGCCGGTTCAATCCTTGGTGCAGGCGACTACAACTCCGTCACCCCGGGACCTCCCCTGGGATCATCTGCAGCGTAAAGCAGTGTGGCAGCGCAAGCTTCCCAAGCGCTATATGATCTCAGCCACCCCCAGTCCAAACATCAGGAAAAACCTCCCTCGTAATTGTTTGCAATAGTTGCACTATTATTTTTGTGGCTGCAAAACTTTTGGTAACTTTGGTAATTTTGTTACAGAAAAACAAGTGTGCCACATTTTTTTTGGGTAACTTTTCAGCAACTCTGAAGGTATTTTTGTAAATAACACTTACCTTTCCCATTTGCTCATTTAGACCCTCCCGTCTTCAAGTAGTTGAAACATTCAGTCAGAATCAGTCTGAGGCCTTTCTGCAGCCAATATAAGTACACTTGAGATACAAGGCCCTGGAAATAATATGTTTCCCAGGCTTAACAGGCTTTACGGGTATTGATTCTTTCCATGGGCATAACACCCACGGGTGGAGCAGTGGTTGGTACAGTCGAACCCCTCAGAACCTATGGGGCCGGGTGGGGCACCATATTTATGGGTTATAGGAGGTTATGGGTCAACAGGAATCTCCCACGAATAAATAAATGAATAAAAAAGGAAAATAAAATACATTTGCAATATTGGCAAGGAAGGCTGTCGTCCATCTACATCACATGCTCTGTGGATACACTCAGTAGTCATATTGCAGCCATTCATTGGCCTCCAGACTTCTTGTGCCCTTTGCTCTGAGACAAAACATAGCTTTTATGTCATCCAGGCATCACGGACTTGCCTTTTTAGGCCTGTTTTATGGGTTTCAACCAGGAATTTGGCCATAGATATGGGTTACAAGGAGTTATGGGTTGATAGGTGTATGGGTTCCGAGGGGTTTGACTGTAACTTCAAAATGTCAGGTTTCAGTAACTGCTAAGGTTAACCAAGCCCTGCCGAGCCCCACCCTGAAGTCCATCGGATCAAAGACAGACACACGTGGCCGTGGAAGATGGTTCGTTTTAATTCTGTCACAACAAGGTACAACACCTTTCTTTCTTTCCGTCCATCTTCTTCCTACGCCCCTCCACCTTTCTCTGTCAGTATTCTTTCCCATGACTTGCAACTTGTTTACTGAGTAATGTATAGCTCTCCCATCCACATTCTAGCGGTCCCGTCCAAAGCTGTCCGTTGGCTGTCCGTCATCACGCAGTTACCTGCCCACTTTGGCACTCCTCCGTTTCCTGCAGAGCACACAGGAATCATCTCCTGTATGTCTGTGGTCTTACTTACATGATCACACTAACATTTATCCCTTTTTAGCGGCTGTGTTCTTTCTCTCTATATATTGACCTAAGTTTTTTGTGTCCTCACTTCACATTACATCCCCTCCTGCCATTAAAGCTTGACCAGATTCATATCCAAGACTCACGACAGCGGAGGAATTTCGCACGTCAGTCCTGTCACAACTCCCCACGGTGAGAAAACCCCATCGTATCCATGTCTGATTACTGGTACTCATCCTTTCCAAGTGCCCGACTCTACATCTTGCTTGCCTCTCCTCTGTGTGCTATATACCGCAGTATGATGTTTCTTGTGTTCCCTGAGTCTCTTTTTACTGACCATATGACTAGAAGGTGAATGAAGATGTGCTTACCTGCGGTGCACATCAAGTGGCATCTGAGCCTGGAAAAATGTCTGTCAAAGAGGTGTGTTTGAGCTGGTTACCCTTTATTCCACTGGCCACTGATCATCCCTTTCACTTGCAAATTGTGGCTTAGTTTCAGTACAGTGGGTGGGAGGTCATCTAACAAGAGGATAGCAATAACGAAGGGTCATTTAAATTAGCGTAGCATAGGATACTTGTACTCTATCATTTTCACCTGCAATTTCAAATGTTTTGTGCTCTATTTTGTGTTTCCTACTGGGCAACAATGTTGTCGGAGACGTCCGAAGACCCGTCCAGCCCGCTTTCCCGTTTCACATATTTCATATTCCTCGTTTCCGTATCTACGCTACAGCACTTATATTCCCTATCTAGAGTATCTGTCCCTTAGTTACTCCTACATATATCCCCCACTCTGCTGCGACTCACTGGCCTCTTTCTCATCTTCTGAAAAACAAACCTACAGTAATAATTGAAGCAAACATTCACGAACCTTGCAGCAACTTTACAGCAATTTTCTGCAATCATTTTTGGGGACAACATTATTTGTCACAATTTCAGTCACTCCAGCAATTTGAACAATTTTCTGCAATTTTCTGTAAGAATAGTGTACAATTACAAGGGGTGTGTCCCCTGATGAACTCCCTGCATCTTCCGCTGGAGATTGAGTCCACAGACAATGCCTCAAAGCTCACGCTTGAGGGCCTTGTTGACTGCGGGGCGACCTCTGACTTCATTGATTCGGAGTATGTCGCAGCAAACAAGATCCCAGTTTGCTGGCTAAATCAGCCCATTCCGGTCTACAATGTTGATGGCTCTCCAAACGAGGCTGGCAGCATCTGTGAAGTCGCAGATATAATCCTGTGATACCGGACTCACTCTGAGCGTGTCATGCTTGCTGTGACCCGGCTCGGTAAGCAGAAACTCATCCTTGGGTTCTCCTGGCTCTGGAAGCACAACCCAGAGATCAACTGGGAAACCCGAGAGGTCAAGATGAGCAGATGCCCTGCAGTTTCCGCCACCTGCCATGATGAATTGAGGACAGAGCACCAGTATGCCAAAACTGCCGCTTCTATCCTCCGGCAGTTTTGTGTGGGCCCTCTTCCCAGGATTGCTGTCATTGACACTGACGACTGCTCTGGGGGAGAGGATGACTTCGAGTTTGAGGAGAGCTTGACGTGTTCATTTAGGAAGGCTTGGCTACAGGGCGGATCCATCCATTGAAATCCCCTATGGTGTCTCCAGTCTTCTTCATCAAGAAGAAGGATGGAGGACTCAGGTTTGTCCAGGACTATCGAGTGCTCAATGCAATGACTGTGAAGCACCGTTACCCGCTCCCGTTGTTCAATGGCCTCATCAATTGTTTAAAGGGTGCCCGGTTCTTCACAAAGCTCGATGTCTGCTGGGGTTTCAACAACGTCCCTATCTGGGTGGGCGATGAGTGGAAGGCTGCATTCCGTCTAACCGAGGCCTGTTCGAACCTCTGATTATGTACTTCGGCCTTACCAACTCCCCTGCGACCTTCCAGATCATGATGAACAATATCTTCCAGGATCTCATCATGTCTGGCGACGTTATGGTATACCTCAATGACATTCTTATTGCACACTCGGACCTTGCTCGGCACCGAGAAATAGTCCGTGAGGTCCTGCGGTGTCTCCGGGAGCATAAGCTGTACCTGTGATCAGAGAAGTGAGAGTTTGAGAAGTCGTTGATCGAGTACCTGGGAGTGATCATTTCTCACGACCATGTTGAGATGCAATCTGTCAAGGTCGCCGGAGTCCTCGCCTAGCCCACCCCGAGAACAAAAAGGATGTGCAGCAGTTCGTTGGCTTCACAAACTTCTACCGGAGGTTCATCTGAGATTTCTCAGACATTGCATGGCCCCTCTTTGACCTCACTGCAAAGGGCCGTTCCTGGGTTTCGGCTGAGAAGGAGACTCAAGGACGCAGTCATCTCCGACCCAGTACTTATCCTCCCTAATGAATCTCGGATGTATCGGCTTGAGGCAGACAGTTCCGGCTTTGCCTCAGGGGCCGTCCTTTCCTAGGAAGGCCCAGATGGGAAGTGGCACCCAGTAGCATTCTTCTCCAAGAGCTTGAGTCCGGTCCAGCCCAACTACAAGATCCACGACAAGGAGATGCTTGCTATCGTACGGTCTCTTGAGGAGTGGCGGCACTTCCTCAAGGGTGTGCGGTCTGCTCTACCTCCACGGGTAAGATCATTGTCCCCTGGGACAAGAACCTCTGCCATCGGATTTTGGAGCAGCACCACAACACCAAGGTCGCTGAGCACGCTGGTCGCTTCAAGATGTTGGAGCTTGTCTCCCAGTACTACTGGTGGCTAGAGTGAAGCACAAATATATATTCGCAAATATGAATATTCATCAAAGTTGGAGAAGTGATATTCACATTCGTACGAGTATTGATGGCGAATATTCATTGATTAGTAAGCAGTATTCGCGAATATTCGTGAGTGGCAACTATTCACATTCAGCGAGTTTGAATACTCATTAGTTGTGAGTTATTCACAAATACCATGCATATAGAGTTCAATTTCAGCTACTGAACTACGAGCTGTCGAGCTGTCATCTTCAACAACAAACTCCCTGTCAGCGTCCCATATCCGAGGTTGCTCTACTGTACTATTTTGACCAAATGTTTATGCCATGTCACCTGTCACCACAGGTGTTCACTCGGCTTGGTGTTTATTCCTCGGCAATCACCCAAAATTACCATAAATAGATGGCCGGCAAGTGCCGGTCGACATCTTTTGACATTCTTTACCCTATTTGAGCCCAAAAACTGGAATGATGCTGTTACATTCACTAAAGTTGTTCAGTTTACCACCCTCTGTCACCCATCACTTGGACATTTGATTAAAATAGTACAGTATTCCACGATGATTAACCGAGGATTACCCGACGAATATTCGCAAATATCAACGTCTCCAAAACCTGATATTTGCATTCACACGAATAGCACTGCCACCTTAATTCATGAATACGAATATTCGCGATTCGCGAATGGCTTGGCACGAATATTCGTGATATTCAATACTCATGCTACACTCTACTGGTGGCCCCAGATGTCCTGCCACATTGGCCAGTACGTAGCGACCTGCGACCTGTGCTGCTGCACCAAAGCGCTCCGAAAGCTTCCCATCAGCAAGCTGCACCTGACGGAGATTCCTGAGGAGCGCTGGAGCACGCTCTTGGTCGACTTTGTGGTTGAGCTCCCGGAGGCTCATAGGTATGACACGATCATGGTGTTCTTGGTGTAAATGCGCCCACTTCATTGAGACCACTACCCACATCAACACGGTTGGGGCTGCTGTGGTAGCCTCGCAAGACTCGCCAGACAATACGAAGGACGAAGCCAAGGATGGATGATGCCTGGCCCAATCGGGCCGTATGTACGTACACACGATGTCTATCTACGCCAAAGCCAGCCCACGCCCCTAGCACATCTGCCCCCCTTCTCTGAGGCAACGTCCTCGTTGCCTACACCACGGCCTTCCCTCTCCTTCTCTGGCCAATCCGCGCTCCGATACTGTCGCCTAGTATCTCTTCTTCGGCCTCGTCCTCCCATTCCTCCTCTGAATCCTCCTCTTCTGCCTTCTGGACCACTCGGGACATCTTCTTCGCCATCCAGCACCAACGGTGCTCCCTCCATGCGCATGCTCTCTCCCGCTGCGAGCCGTCTCGCCCTCTCCGTCTCGTACACCGCCAATGAGGACCCCGCTGGTGCTTTCATCTGCTTCAAGCGCCGTGCACTGTACCATCCCGCAACCTCCAAGCCCTCGACCGTCTCCAGCTTGTAGCCGTTCAGACACCTTTCCCGGACCACTCGGGCAAGATCTTCTTGGACGTTCGGAAGGTTTTTTTGTATTTCGAGTCCAGTACCTGCACCAACTCGTCAACCGTGAACACCACCTCACCCGGTCTGCGGCCCTCCACTCTTTTGTCAAACAGCCGCTTCCGCGCCGCACCGTTCGCGACTGCGCGCGCGAAACCATCGAAGCGTTGCTGCTCCGATTATGCAATCTGCGCTTCAATGTCCGCGAGACTAATCTCTCCTGCAGCTTGTTCAATGCTTGTAGTAGCTGTGTTAATGACCATTCCAAAGAACAGTTCATTGGGAGTGTGATCCAGCGCCCTGAGAATGCGATTATTCAGTATGAGAATGGCGGCGTCAAAATGATCTGGCCAGTTTCGAGGTAAGTCTTCCCATGTTTCAATCTTCCTCCACCCCTCCTCTCCGAGATCTGGTGCACACATACACTTCAATATCCCGAGGAGGATGTTGTTCGTGCCCTCCATGAGGCCGTTAACCCACGGCGAATATTTCGCGACGACATGGGGCTTGACTCCAAAATCGGAGCATACTTCCCTAACCGTTTCGTTATTGAAGTGTGAGCCGCCGTCGGACATGAACGTCCCCCATGGCGCATACGCTGTGAATAGGTGTCGCAGCGCATTCCTGGTGGTGTTCGCTGTGCCGTGGGTCTTGTACTTGAATCCGAATACGCGCTGGCTGGCGGTGTCGAGGTACAGGCCGACCTGGTGGTACCCTCCTTTGCCCTTAGGTAATGAAAGGTAGTCCCCTACCAGCAACTCGAATGGATGCCGCCGGGTTATCGGCTCGAGTAGCGCGTGTATGTGTGCTCCTCCAAAATTTAGGCACGCACCACAATTCACGATTGTGTCCGTGATCGTGCGATCGAGCGCGGGCGACTTGTACTCATTCATGAGTGCCAGTTTCATGCTGTCCCGCTTCATATGCCCCCCCGCCTTGTGCCTCTTGTCCGTGATGACATGCATCTCCTGCGGTGTCACGCACTCTACCCGCGCGCGTGCTCTCCGCGACTTCCCATTGCCTACATGCCAAAGCTTCCCGCCTTCGATCGTGTATTGTGCTGCCCGGTGCTTTGCGCGTTCAAGGTGGTGTCCTTTGCCGCCTTCCTCAATCACCTGCAATGCCTCGACGACCTGCGAAAATACTGGGACACTCGCGAAACGTGTCTTCAGCGCCTCGACCTCATCCTTCGACCCCAGGACAGTGTACAGGTCAAATGTCAGGCCATCATCTGCCCACCAGTCAGAACTGACTGTCCATTCACTGCCGTCGCCGGCTTGACGTGGTGTGTGAGTGTACATTCTGCTCAGCGCATCGCTGAAGAAATTCACAGTCCCTGGTAAATGGCGCACCGTGCGGATGTCGTGGTTCATTACCGCCTCCAGCTACCTTGCATGCGTTGTTGACAGGTTCCTGTTCGTCAGTGTGTCGCGTAGCGCTTGGCAATCCGTCTCGATTTCGATCGGGAAGCCGTAGGTGGTGTCTGAAAATTTGTCGAGGGCGTACTTGAGAGCAGTGAACTCCAGCAGATAAGGCTTGTATCGCTCCTCTGCGAGCAATGTTCTTTTGGACGTGAATCCAATGGGGTGGATTTTCGAGACTGTTTCACCGTCCGCTAACACCGTCTCGAATCGCTGACAGATCATCGCTCCAAAGCCCTCCTTGGAACCGTCCGTTGTGATGATGAATGGTCTGCCATTGAACTGCGGTCCACGCAAGACCGGTTCTGATGTCAGCGCTGCTTTTAGTCTCACGAATGCAGCTTGGTGCTCCAGCAGCCATGCCTTCTTCAAATCCACTGTGCGCATCCTCTTCCTCCACTCCCCTTTCGAGCCTGCCCCTCCGGTATCCGCCAACCGCTCCAAATCTGTCAACGGCTGCGTCAACCTGGCGTAATTCTTGATGAGTCCACGGAAGAACCCGCACAACCCCAAGAAAGACTTGAGGTTCATCAAGTCATGCGGTGTTTGCCAGTCCACTATCGCTGTCAGCTTTGTCAAGTCGGGCTTCACACCCTCTGTGCCCACCCATCCACCTGCGAACTGCGCCTCGCTCATGAACAGGAACATTTTCTTGGCAGATATTGATAGTCGGTGCTGTCGGATTTGGGTGAAGACTTCCTCCATATTGGCCAACTTCAAGTCAAAGTCTGACCCCGCCATGGCTCCGTCGTCAACGAACAACTCAACCTTTGTACCGACCAAGTAACCCAATGCCACCCCTGTAGTTTTCGCGAACGTGCTCGGCGCACCGGTGAGACCCATGGGCATCTTGCAATACGTGAACAGCCCGCGACCTCAATGTAAAAGCAGAGATATGGATGTATCTCCTCGGCTGTCTCGCACACATAGAACCCCTTTGCGAAATCGAATACCGAGACGTAACGGTGGCCCGATAACCGCCCCTGCTTGCGTTGGATATCGCCCGGCGGCATCGAAGCGACCTTGGTTTTCTTGTTGAGCTCATTGTAGTTGTGGCACATCCGCCAAGAAGGCTTATCTATTTTCGGTAGTTCTTCGACAAAAACTGGCCGCGGTCCAAGGTCGTGAATTTCGGGAAGGCCTGCAGCGCGACACTGGTTGTTGACAATGTGCTGGAGCTCCAATATGGACCTGGTTTTACCATCCTGGTGTGCCTTCTGGACTAAAGTCGTTGGCGATACACATTTGGCGTCTTTCGGGTCAATGGGCATGATGATACCGGCCTCCAGCATCTCGTCAATAACTGGATGGCCCCACTCCTTTTGAGCAGGCGTCCACGGCCGTTGTCGGACCTTGGTGTTAACTCGATGTCCTGCGGGATGTCCATTTTATGCTTGGCTCCCGGAATTGGTACCACCTCACGCATGGAAAGCGCAAAACAATCCGCATACTCCTCTATGAACTCGCAGACATGCTGTAGCTGCTCCGCTGTGACATCGGCTCTGACCGTTATTTGTTTCCAAATCTCGGCCACCCTCCTCGGATTTTTCGGGTCGGTAAGTCTGGTGTGTATCAATGGGTCGTCCGCTAACGTGATTTCCGGCTGAAGGTATCCGTCACCCGCTAGTGGGTAGTCGTCCACCCCAATGCCCCACATACTTGCAGTTGTTGCAGGTGCATGCTCAGCCGCCTGCCTTCGAGCCAAATCCGTGAGGTACTCCGCAAACTGGCTTGGTGATTTTTGTCGCAGCTGCTCGAACGCGTGTTCGTCCGTTGTCATTTCCTTGGCCAGATCCTCGACAAACAGGGTGTTAACGAACGGATCATCCTCTGTGTCTGAAGAGATGTCGTGTACTCTCCTAAAAGGGGTGTCCTCGTTATCCCCCATGTTTGCCCCTCGTGTGTTACGCCATGCCTCTGATCGTGCTCCTCCTGCTCGTATCCCCACCGCGGCAATTGCGTCCCAAATCCCGTTTGAGTATGTTCCTCGAAACATATTCTCATGAGTAATTGGTTCACGTCAGAAGAATTTGGTGCTGGGTACTCCCCTCGCGGGGGTCGACAACTCCCCCACTTTTGCTCTGCATGTCTCGTTGGCTGCTCTCTCTCCTCCACTCTCGGTACCTCTCCCCTTTCAGGTACTCTGCATCCGCCTTCTCGTCTCTCTCTGCACGTCTCTCTGACTTCATCGCTCGACTCCAAGTCCGAAACAATTCACCCTTCATGATTCTGTCAGCTCTGCGCTTCGGATTCGGGTTTGTTGTGGTGGGTACTCCCCTCGTGGGGGTCGACAACTCCCCCACTTTCGCCTCGCGTGTCTTTTTGATATTTCTCCGCTTTCTCCGCTGTGCTGTTGATCTGTGCCAATCCCAGTACGACATCCTCCATCGAGACGTCGCCAGTTCTATGACGATCTTATCAGTCTCTGCAACATCGCTGACAACTTTCTGCTCGAGGTGGACTTCCCTCACAGGGGAACACAAATCCCCCTTACAGTCCGTGCGCGTCTCCTCGGAATCCTCGCCGCATCTTCTTTCGTCTCCTCCCTCGTCCCTCAGGTTTTGGGTTCTCGCGTCGGTGTTCAAATTGTTCCCTGTAAAACTCAAAATAGTATCAGTATTCATATCTCTCTCCTCTTTCTCCGCCGCGACTCCGACTTCCCTCGAAGGGGGTTGCGAGTCCCCCTTTAAGATTGCGCATGTTCTATTGAGAATACCATAGTCGCCTTGAGGACCCCATGACATGTGTGTCTCAGGCTGTTGACGTAGCCGCGCTTGAATAGATTGGTTTTGGTCAACCGGCCTCATGTGCTCCTTGGCAGGATAAGATGGGACTCGCCTCGCGGGAGGTGCACTACTTCCTCCCACAGACGGTTCGTGCGTTGAGCCCACAAGCAGCTCGTTGGTTTCCCTGACCAATTCCTCTTCCCAGCGCAACTCATTCTTCACGCAGACCCGTTCCTCTCCTTTGCACAGTGTGATAATGTCCGTCTCGTAGTCGTGTACTGCCCGAAACCGTTCCAGCAGTGGCTTTGCAAGCAGGAACGACCACGATCCGCCGCTCGGGAAGACCTCAAAAGCGACCTGCTCCTCCACCCCACCGAACGTCATAGCCTCTTCCCAGTAGCCTGTCGAGGGGATAATTGTTCCGTTGGCCATACGCAGCCTCCTCTTCGACTCCCTCCACGGCCCCAGTCGCTTCTGCTCCCTCCTGTACACCTCCTCGCAAAGCACTCCCACCATCGCCCCATCGTCCACTGTTGCGCGCACCCGCACCACCTGTCCTCCCTGTCCTTTCAGCTCAATCTCGCAAATGAACGGCTTCGACTCGCGGTCTAACCCCACGGCATACAGGTCAATTATTTCCCATTCACGGCATTCGTAAGTACATTTTAGAGCTTCGGGACCATGCTCCTGACTGTCCCCGAAAAGCGGTCGGCTCTCCTCGAGGACTCCCACATCCTTCCCAGCATAATCATAGCGGGCTGCCTGTTGTGCCTCTAGTCGGACAGCCCTGTACCATTTCCCTGGTCTTCGTTGCCCGTTCCTTCAAGCGTCGGAAACTCTTCCCACGTCCCGTAGTTGTCGATCTGCACAAGGCGCACATTCGTAACACCCTGGCCTCGTCCGGTGCCCTGCGCGTAGACCGGTGGCTCGTACAAGACCCTCTTGCAGATCTGCCGCCACGTGGTTTCGTTAGGGTGGAGCCTGCGCGCATCTGAGACTGTGCACTGATCCATCCGGTGTCGCTCGACGCCGCACTTCCAGCATTCGTTCGAGTTGACCGGCAGCGTCCCTGGGCGTAGAGGGTACGGGGTGAGCTCCGTGACGGTGGTGCCCATGCCATGCTGTTGAACCCATGCCTGCTGTTGCCTCTGGTGGTCGAGGCAGCCGGCCGCAGTATTGGGGTGATGGGGAAGAGTGGTCATCCGGGCACGTAGCGCCACCCGCTGCGCCTCTGTTGCCGGGGCACGTGCAGCCCCCGCGAATAGGTTGCCTCGTCCCCGCCGCGGCCGGCGAAGCTGTTGGCGTTGACGTTGAATGGGATCGGCGGTGTCCGTGGTGCTTGAAGTGATGTATTCGTCATCTGCTGGCAAATCCCCACCGTTGGAGACGCTTGGACCTGCTGCTGGCAGCGCACTACCTCTGCGAGCTGCGCAATACAGGTGTTGATCGCCTTCTTTGTTTCCTCCTCCTTCCTCAACTTCTCTGCGCCATCCTTGATATGCTCGATATCCACCTCACGCACCGCCTTCAAAAACTCCGCCCACGTTGTAAAGGTAGATGGAATCTTGTCCTTGATGATGTCTGGCAGCCCGCGGCGAACGTGCGTGATGTACATGGACCCGGTATGCACCTTCGCGCCCATCGCGGGTTTCTGCATTTTGTCCGCCCAGACGACATGTGTCCACACCTCCCTTCCCAGCACTGTCTCCTTCTTTCCCAGTTCCTTCTCTACCAACTTCGTCTCCAGCAACTCTCCTTCGTACTCCGTCTGTGCTTTCTGCACGACTACCGTCGGCGGCCAGTTCAGTTCGAAGGCTGCCTCCGTTAAGTCCCAGTCTGCTCGCACCGGCGCGCTGAGATCCCAGTACCACACGTCGGCCTCCCCAGCTGAAAGCAGATAATTCTTGAACAATTTGACCTTGACCTCGTCTTTCTTCTCCCCCATCTCTCGCAAAAACCTCCGTATGAAATCCTGGGGCGTAATGGTGTCACTGCCATCGCCATTAAACGAGTCCAGTGTGGATCCTGCCATATCGTCGATATTGCTGTCGGGCTGTGTCTGCCGTGGTGGATGCGGCGGCGGTCGGGGTAGTGCTGCAGTCGGTGCAAAAACAGGTAGGGTGTCGTTCTCGTCTTCGGATTGCTCCGGCGTTAACGTAGACGGTGTTGACGGTGTCGCTGTGCTAGGGGTTCTGGGTGCTGGGGTTCGTTGCCTGATAACCTCCTCGAGAGTTCTGCTGCTGCTCGCGTTCGACGTTCGACGGATAAATCTTCCCGACGTGTCTCGGAACTGTGACGAGGATGGCGCCAGTGGGTTTAAAAAAGATTCCAGGGTGCTTCGAATTCTACTCCAATCACCAGATGTGGTAGCCTCGCAAGACTCGCCAGACAACACGAAGGACGAACCCAAAGATGGATGATGCCTGGCCCAATCGGGCTGTATGTACGTACACACGATGTCTATCTACGCCAAAGCCAGCCCACGCCCCTAGCACACTGCCCGATTGTACTACCGGCATGTGTGGAAACACCATGGCACCCCGGAGAAGTACATCTCTGACCTGGGCCCGCAGTTCATTGCCGAGTTCACTCGTGAGCTCTGGTGGCTCATTGGCATCAAGCCCACTACCTCCACGTTGTACCACCCACAGACCGACGGCCAGACTGAGCGTGTCAACCAGGAGATGGAACAGTTCTTCCAGCTTTTCACCAATTACAAGCAGGACGACTGGGATAATCTCCTTCCGGCTGCTGAATTTGCGTTCAATAACCACATCCACTCTTCCACCCAGCAGGTTTCGTTCATGACGGATACTGGACAGCTCCCCTACATGGGGTTCGAGCCAAATAGGCTGCATTCAGGGTTGGAGTTGGTTAACGAGTTCCAGAACCGGCTTACCTCTAGGGTTTCCAAAGCCAAGGCCACACTGGTTAGGGCTAAGGACAAGTACAAGCAGTACTACGACTGCCAGCGCACTCCAACCCCAGAGATCAAGGTTGGCGACCGGGTATGGCTCGATGCTTCTGACATCCAGACCACCAGCCCCTTACCAAAATTCTCTCACTGACGCCTGGGCCCCTTCAAGGTGGTCAAGGTTGTTGGTTGTGGTGCTTACAAGCTGGAGCTACCCCCTCACCTCTCTCAGCTCCACCCCGTGTTCCCCATGGTGAAGCTGCAGCTTGCTGAGGACAATCCTTTTGAAGGCTGTCCAGTCCTTCCATAGGTGCCCGTAGGAAGTCAATGAGGTTCTTGAGGTTAAGATCCACTACAGGTCATTGTGGTATTGGATGTCTTTCAAAGGCTACGACCGTTCACATAATTAGTGGGTGAAGCACTCCGACCTCTTTGCTCCTGAGGCCGTCACCGAGTACTACCGCAAGTATCCTGCCGCCCCACGGGTCATTGCCGTCACCTCCTTTGACTCCCTACCCTTCTGGGACCCAGCCTTCCATATTTAGTCTACGCGTCGAGGCACTGCATTCCAAGGGGGGGTGATGTCAGGGGAACCCCTATTCCACACCGGCCCGGTTGGCCTGATGCCTCCCGATGGCACCATGTCTGCGATCAAGCTCAGGATCTCTGCCGATCACTCCAGTCACGTACATTTGTATAGTAGCTTCTATACCCGCAGACTAGCGTGGGAATCCTCAGAGTTTCTTCTCTTTGGATCTCCCTTTCTAGGACTCTTGAGTGTTCTCGGGCCTTGAGGTTGCCCTTACACTGACTGCAAACCTGATCCTGGCGCTGAGTCAAAGTGAATTGAGGATCTATCAAGGTACATTTGACTCACATCTCAATCCACTGGTATGTAATTGAGCTACTTCCAGTTTACTCCTTGTACTTTCTGCCTTTGAGGCATCACCCAGCATGCCGCTCCGCATTTCAAAGGCACGTAACTGCTTCTTTGAAGGCAAGTATAATGATTGCTGATTACGCCCTCACCCTTCACAGATATCCCTGAAGTCCAAGTGTTTCCGTTTGAATGCTGCCAAGACCAATTTCATTGATACAAAGTATGCTTGTGTTCAAGTACACCTTTGACTCCTACTAATGTTATTTCTCCAGGTGCATTCTCGTTTCTTGTTTGCAGTAGAGGGAGTCTGGCGGTTAGGTAACGGTAGATTACATTGTACACATATTTGTATGTAGTGTACCTTGAATGCATTATGTTTTCTACTATCATTCATGTGTTGGAAGTGAATTTTGAACCTAGAAATACCCAGAATGACCGGGTAATGGCGGGGTAATCGTTGGTAATTGGCTGGTAATTGGCGGTAATCTGGTGGAATTAAAAACCATTGTTGTAAAATGCCTAATGAAGGTAATGTCAGGTAATTGAGGTAATCTGGTTGAATTAGGGGTGAATTCCAGGGAAACGGGGTAGATTACCAAAGGAGGGTTTTCCTGATGACCGCCCTCCTCCCTGCACCTGCTCCTGTGCCTGCAGCTATGCCCGTGAACCCCGGGCAGGAGGCCCTTCTACCTCTGAACATGACTGTTGCTGATCTTTGAACTTTACATCCGAGTACAATCTTGGAGATTCTATCCCGGAGAAGCTTGGAAAATATGGTTATCGCAAAACTGATGGGTTGGATTTATTTTGCTAAAGGACCTGATAGCTATTGATTTTCTTCAAGGAGAGGTTGTTGATTTGCGGGGCAACATAGTGGAGTAGGCAAAACCTAAACTGCTTTGAGCAATATACTTGTACTGCTTGTAAATTAAAGAACCAGAGCTTCTGCTGCCAGAGTACAATCCCAAGAAGGTGGTTGGTTGAGGAAGAAGAGTTGGACGATAATAAAGTGAACAGGAGGAGCAAGCACTCAAATCGCCCTGCTCAACAAGGTGAAGATAACACTGCAACAGTGATAGATATCCTAATTCTGGCTTAGCACATACACAGATGGCTCAGATATTGTGTCTGCTGACTCCACAAGCAACTTCAACACCCACAACAACTCTTGGTTAATCCTTCTTGCTAACCTGGTGGTATGCCGATTCAGATATCTGGATTCTGAATAGATGTATTGTGCCTACATCTTGCTTCTTTGTTGTTGTACACACCATGATTTGGCTGGTTGTTGGCTTCGGTAAGTCTGTGTCCATCTTCATTTTCGACATCTCACTTGCCAAGTCCCAGACCTCGTTTTGGCCAGGCATGTTGCACTTCGTTAATATGTGTTCCATGCTCTCTATGACACCGCATTGAACATTTTTACTCAGATGAAGGTGGTCTTTGCCCTCCTCTTTTGCAGTGCACTGACCGTTGCTCAAAATACTTTGCTGTTTTCTTCTGTTCCCAGGAAGTTTTTGTCCTCCCATCTCTTCAAGTTTTGGGTTAGTCCATCTACGGATACACGGGAGTCACTTTTAATTTTGAGTGGTTCATCTTGTGGGCATCACCCGACTAACCTTAGTTGAGCTCTCACCTCTGCTGCCTTGCCAACACAACTTCCTGTGCAATTGGCTGCAGACTATAAAATTTCAGACCTCAAATGGGAATAGTTCATTATCCGGCTGATCTCAGTTGAGCTGTCACCTCTGCCTTATTGACATGACTTTTTGTGCACTTACCTGCACAATTCAATGATTCAAACTCAAATTCTATATAATGTGCATATGCTTTATCGACCTCTGGCATCTTGCGATGACTGCTCCAACCCATTATTGTCTCCTTTTCCATGGTCTCATTCAGTGCGGTATACATCAAGTCTTCGTCAAAGCTTTGTCATTTAATTAACCCTTGACAGTGAATCTCGAACTCATGGCCTTGGACAGATCTACGGTGACGTACTCCGAAGATAATACACACCAAGCAATCGTGAACATTATCAACTCTGTGTGGGATAAAGGACTTTTCAATGTGTTCAGTCAGCTTCTGTCAGTGATAACAGTGTGTACCGGGATATGGAACTCATTGACTAAGCAACAGCCCAACTCCATAGTATATCGGACCAACAGATGCCTCGAGAAAATACGCCATGCAAAGCAGCACACATCTTATGTCTTTCGCTCAGAGCATCAGACTTCTCTCAATTTTCGATTCCAAATGCAGCATATGCTGTTGCATTCTTTGTCCCGGGCACTCCTCTACTCAGTCTTGGCGTATCCTATTTCTCATTCGTTTCATGGACAAGTATATACATGCTGGGAAGTATGTCTGCTTCAACCTGGTCTCCCTTTCTTATGATGTAGAGCCCTCTGGCTCCTATGGGCTCTTACTTTTTTACTTCAATTTGTGAGCTATGTTTGATCAGGCACAAATCAATGCCTACAGATCTCGCAATAAATTCCGCTGTGAATATATGCACCCAATTTGCACTTGGCCTCGCGCTTGCATCGAATTCAGAGACCCAAATGTGGTCAAAGATGTGATGAGATCGGTCAAGTGAGTTTTGCTCCTTTTTTTTGGAAATCCACCAGTGATCTTTGCAGACACTTAGTGGCACTATAGACACCGAAGTTTTTCATATTTAATGGCTGCAAGAACCCCCACTCCTTCACTTGTCCATCGTTTTCCACCCACTACTCTCCAAAACAAGTTATGAGCTACTGTGTGTACCAGACCGTTGGTGAGGTTGTATTTATTCTGGTAGGTTGCGCCCATCAGGTGTGTTCTGTTTACTGAAGGCAATTGTGTTATGTCCAGGTCCAGAGGGGAGATGAACAAGGGGCCAAGCGAGCAGCGAGGACAGGTCAGGACAAATTCGGGTTGGGCGACATCGGGCCAGGAAGCTACCCGACTTGTTGGGAAGGGTACTGACAGCTCGAAGTAACACAACACCACAGGAGTGAGGGTGAGTGTACTACTCACACTACAGCAGGAGAGGAGTGAGAGAGAGAAGTCGGAAAGAACCCAGATGCAATGTGGGAGAGGCAAAGCAACTCAATTATTACAGCCATTTGCGGAACTTAGGGTGCGGGCTTTTTTTTTTTTTCCACACTTTTCAACAACAATAGTTGTTTTGGGCTCAATTCCTGTCCGTTTGCCTTAAGAATATGCTCATTCTGTCCGCAGTGAGAATTCGGAGGGTACCATGATCTCCATTTTTGGTGATGCGATCAGAATTGCCTTATTGGGAAAATATCGGCTTTTTGTACAGAATGATGAGTGTGATAGCTATAGGTATCCAAAGGACTTAAAAATTTGAGAGGATGGTCTTGGGTGTATTACAGAGGGCTGAAAATACCGGTATTTTTCATATTGTATTTATTTCCTATAAAGTGAGATGGAAAGAAATTCTCCATTACATCCCAAGGTCTTTTGCTATCACTTACTTCAGTTCTCAGCTGATAAACAGACCTGATTATGACCCAGACCGCTGCATCTACACCTCAACGAGGTACACATGGTGTCTCCCTTCCATACCCAGAGCATCCAAGATGCAGTAGGCAATTCAGTGCCAAGATATAGTGCAAATACCTGTTGCCTTTTTAGGAAGGTGTCACACTGACCAGCTGGTCACACCACTGTAATCTGAGTATGTACCAACTAAATGAGTCACAAGAATCCTTTACCTTTTGAATTAGAAAGATTTCAGGTATTATACACACTGTGTTGTAAGGATGGGGATGGCATTCACACAGTTTTGATAAGTGTAGGCCAAAAATTAGGTGGAGAAATTTCGGTTGTTCACCTGGTAGCCTCCTAGAAAGGCCAGGAGATCAGAAAACATTCTCTTTAAGCTGTTACAGAAGCCTTAAAGAAGTTCTGGCGGCACAATACCTGAAACCTGCCTATAAACCACTGTCCCTAATTAAATTTCCTTTTTGGGACGAAGGTGGTGAATATTGTTAATTCAATCAGTGGCTATGCCCATAAGCTGCAAGCTGTAAACTAGGTGAAATAATATTCTGCTGGTGGTTGGCTGATCCTTTGTCACTAGGTGTAATAATATTATATTCTGTGAAGATATTGAGCAGCCGGCCATCAACATCTTGGGCTGAAAATATTATCTACCACATCAGCTGAAAACCGGTGCCCAGGTGGAATAATATTCACATCAGTGGTTGGCTGATCTCAAGACTCCTAGGTGCAATAATGTTATCCTCTTCTAAAACATTGATCGGCCCCTACTGGCCATCCTGGGCCCAAAATATTTTCACACTGATCAGCCAAACAGTGGTGTGACAATATTATTGCCAGTGGTCGGCTGAACCCAGGGCTGCCAGGCATGATAATATTATAGCTTCCAGAATATGGATGGGCTATGGTGGTATGCTAGTGCAATAATATTATTGTCAGTGGTTGGCTGAACCCAGGGCTGCTAAGCATGATAATATTATCGCTTCCAGAATATGGATGGGCCGACCCTTACTCCCCTAGGCATAAAATATTATCAGGAACATCGGCCAAGCACTGGTACTCAGATGTAATAATATTATTGGAGTGATCGGCTGATGCTAAGGTCAGTAGGTATAATAATAGTATTGTCCTTCAAAAGATAGATCAGCTAAGCCTGGGTGTCCTGGGCTCAAAATATTAGTTGGAGTATCTGCCCAACAGTAATGTGTAGGTCAAATAATATTATTGTTGGTGGTTGGCCGACCCCAAAACTGTGAAGGTGAATAATATATTGGTCCCCCAGGGGGCTGATGGGCCAAGTCTCATTATGCTGGGCTCAGAATATTATGGAACCCATTGGCCGAACATAGTGCTGTGATGTGGACTGCGGTTACCGTACTAGAATCTGGCCGTGGAATTACGGTCAAACTGCAATACAAATGTTGTACGTCCTCTAGAGGGAAATAAGCGGGCTAGAAGCGCTCTTTACTTCTACGCAATGATATTTTTAAATGGTGGTGGTGGTGTGTACAGATTTCTCTTCTGCGAGTAGCAGATTTTTAGAGAAGGCGCTAGGTTCCTCGAGAGTTTGGTCTCTCGTTGGGGGCTAGCCTTCCGAGAAAGACGCGATGGGAGATTCTTCTACACTCGCGCAAAGGATTGGCGCTCCGCGATGTGAAGTACGCTCCTACTCGGTAAACCCGGGTATTGTGGTGTTTTCGTATCTCCTTGCCTCGTATAGGGCGTGCAAGCAGTTTCTGCAGAACTGGGTAAACGCAGCGCCGTCAGATTGTAGCGCGCTCCTTTGCAATCTGAATGATGGTGCGTGCGCGAATAGCCAGGCGCAAGGTGCCTTTCTAGCTAGTCGAGGGAAGTTCACCGAATTGGATGGGGGAAATGGTATAGTCGAGTTGGTAGAAGGCGCCTTCTCGATAAATGCGCCCTACGCACGCAAAGTGTGCGTTATGGGCGCCAAAAGTCAACAGTTACACGCAGCCTGAGTAGGTCTGCTGGCTGTTTGGAGGATCGCGCCGCGCTTTTCTTCAACCGAACGCGCGCTTCAACACCTGTTATTTCCAACGTTTCCTCCCTTCTTGTCTAGGAGGTTTATCGCGCAGTTTCTATTCTGTACAACCGTGGTCAAGGTGACCCTGTTACCCCACTCTCGTGAAGGCACACTAATATATTTGATTTGACAATGTACTGGATTAGCGCCTCCAGTTTTTAATGGGAGCGCCTTTCCTTTAGCAGTATGCAGTGGAGGTAATTAGATGCCTTGTCCCTCCTTCGCGCCCTCCTTATATACCTATTCCTTGCTTCCCCATTTGTCCATCTCCGGCGGCTTTCTCCAAAGCGCGCTCGCGCTCTTTTCTTCAAACTGCGCCGGCCTTTCTTTTGAACAGCGCAGCGCTTCGCGCCTTTCTTCGTAGCGCCCCGCGCCTTTCTTTTAAATAGCCCTCAGCGCCCTTCCTTGGAATAGCGCCCCGCGCCTTCTGTCCCTGCGGCGCCTGCGCGCGCCTCTTTCCTGCGCGTGGCGCATTCTCTGTTAGGCGCCTTTTTCTAGTGTTTGTTGGTAGGGGCGCTTCGTCATTATTTTCCATCACGCCTTTTTCAGATAGCTCTAGTTGCAAGTTTCGAGGTGCGGATATGGCCCAGTGGCGTAATGGTATCGCGCGCAGTCGTTATTGCAACGTTATTTCCCTTTAACTGCGAGCTCCTCGTTCGATTCGAGGTTGGGCCTGTTTTTGGTGAGGCGCTTTTGGTGAGGCTTTTTCTTTAGTGGCGCGTTTTCTTGGCAAGTCATTGACAGACGTGCGCGACTCGTTCCTTTAAAGTGGTTCGTTCAAGGAACAAAGCTACCTCTTTTTATTCGCGACAGCGCGCCTTTATTTTCTAACCATAAGTGCGCCGGTGGATTCCGCCGCGATGCGCCCCTTGTAATCTTCGAGTGCGCAAGTCCACGGTGCGTCATTAATTTCCCAAAGTGTGTTTTGAATGCCCCGCGAGTAAGTGCGCCTGCAACTTCCCGAAGCGCGCCAGTGACCTAGCCTACAAGTTCCAAAAGTGCGCCCGTGATTTAGCCGTCAGGCTTCAAAAGTGCGCCAAGTGATTTCCATCAATGATTTCCCGTGCAAGTGCGCCAGTGGCCGTGCTTCGAGCCGTCGCCCTGAAAGGCGCTTTTGTTCTCCGTGGCAGGGTGTCTAGAGCTAATCACAAAGTGATAGCTCACAGTGCCCAAGGTGCAACAATATTATTGCTGGTGGTCGGCCCATTCCTGGCTTCATGGCTAGGCAAATATTTTGGCACCAGTCGGCTGAGTGCTAGTATGTAAGCATTATAATATTACCATACCCGCACCTACCCCATGGTAGCCCCGAGCAGTAGCGCTAGTCAAAATGGGCCCAATGCTAAAGTCTTGGCCCCTAGAATATTGTTGTGATATTATTATTGCCCTCATGCCTAGGATTCGGCCGAAAATCCGGCAGAATTCGGAGCCCCCTACACTCTAGGGATTAATCATACATAGGGGGCCTAAGCTCTAGGCATTATGGACTGGCAGGCACTGACAAGTGCCATCAGGACAAGCTGTTATGTTTGAGCATCAACTTGCTCGGTATGAACTCGGCTGACCCGAGGAAGCTCGGGAACTTTCTGAGACATCAGAAAGTCCTCGGGTTATCTTCCTGAGGTTGGGTTCAACACGATGAAGGTCTTCTGAGCATTGCCTGTTTACCCTGCTTCATGTTTGCCTCATGTTATTTCAGCCCCTGGGCTTCCTTGATACTTATAATACTAGACTTCCTTATTTGGACTTTACCTTGTTGTCAAGACCAGACGGCCCTCCTCTGGGCAAGTATAAACTGCCAGCAGAATTTATCAATACTCTCCAATTACCGGTTGAATTCATGCCGAAGCCCGTGGCAAAGAACTTGCCATTGCAATCTGCACTTCTCTCATGCAAAAAAATGTCGGTACAATATTTCTTTTTGGGTTACCATGCTCAACATATTTCCCGGTTCATTTTCCGCATTGGGCTTGAGGCTCATTGCTTCTGGATGCCCACAGAGTGGTACCAAAATATTGTCTCCTATCCTCCTGTCCCACAGGGCAAGAAAAGCTTTGCTTTTGTTATGCCCTTGGAGTATGTTGATAGGCTGGCACATGAACTTCTCATATTGATCCAAGCTGCCTTTGTACGGCCCGTGTGGACCCTGGTTTTCGTGGACCACAATGTTAAGATACAATTTCGTCTAATACAGGTGTCCGAGTCCTCTCTCATCCAATCTCACACCAACGAGCAAGGTCATCCTCCTTCTCTTCAATCTCACCCTTTGTCTGCGGTGAATTGACTAGCTGTTCAGATCTGGCCTCATTTATGGAGTCGCACATACAGGCCCATCTATCATCTTGAGCCTCAGGCAACACTCAACTGCCTTGAAGCCTGGCACATTGAGACTATTGCAGTGTCTGATCACACACCAATTTTCCATGCCATCAAGAGGACTCAGATAGCTCTCAATGGTTGTGGTGCACAGGAAGTAATGGACGCACTCACTCTCACCTTCATCCAGGTGCAGATGCTGGCACTCTATGTTTGTGCTGACCCTCAAACCTGGTCCCGGTTGGTCACCACTCTTATCAAATATGATGCAGACCGTGTTGATCTTTCCACTCCCAAACATCGACTCCCCTATGTCTCTGGTCCACACCCACTATACTTCAATAATGATGGTCATTGCAAGTACTTGAACTGGATCTCCACTTTGTCGACAGAGTAAGGTGCAAGGGGCTTTGAAGATAAGCAATTTGCTTTTTGGGAGGGGGAAGGGGAGGGGCCTCTCGGGCTCGAGAATTTTGTTTTGTACCAAATTTCTCATTTCATTCTGGAGCCTCAATTCGCGCAGAAAACACCTTAAATAATATTTTCGATTTTTTTCATTGTTGCCGAGGTTTGCCGAGGTGCCATCAGAGATCAAAAGAAAAGCTTTCCTTCCCACCACCACTATGTTGACTGCTCCGGTGAAGCCTGTTTATGTTGCTGCGGTCTGGAATCAAGGGTGCCACAATGCCACCACTCCCAATCTGCCTGTGAGGGCACTGGGGCAGCTGTATCAACTTCACAACTTTCAAAGCTTCTGGTGCCATTCAGCAGTAAATACCTTCTATTATCACACTAGTCATCATGCAACTGATATTTCTCTTAGCTGCAGTTCTTGCATGGCTATCCTCAAGAAAACACGCCCCGAGCACAAGGCTTTTTTTTTTTTTTTTTTTTTTGTGTCCGTGTTTTACATCCTTTGTGCCTAAGGCATATGGTAGATGTAAGTCTGTCTGTATCATAAAATAGGTAAAGTGTTCATTTGATTCTGTGCATAATAGTCCATGGGCTGGACAACTTTGCGTATCCGTGACTAGACGGACGCGAAGCGGGATAATCCGCGTGGTATAATGGCCGAGGCCGCTATGCAGGCATAGGTAGTCAATGGTAATAGTACAGAGTGAGAGAATGAAACAGAATCTAAATGAAATCTACTTTTTGGCGGGTCGTTCGAGCAGTTTTAAGTCTCCGAAAACAGAGTGGAATCGGCCAGTGCGTTGGATGAATATGAAGTGGTCGGGGAGAAGAGCGGGGTCTGTGAGGAGATGTTTGGAGTAACTGGCGAGGGGGGAGGATGCATGCAGCTGTCGACGCGCGGCGGCATGAGCCGGGCAAAAGTGCAAATAGTGGTCGACTGTCTCGTCCCGAAGGCCGCAGCAGGCGCAGGTCGGGGAAGGAGCTTTGTTTAATCGGTGCAGATGTTTGGCTAGCGGGGCATGTCGACTGCGCAGCTGGAAGAGGAGGGAGGAGTGTTTTCGAGGGAGTGAGGATGTGAGCTTGCAGAAGCGGGATGATGGTAATGTGTCGTCGACGTCTTTGATCCGTGCGTAGCGTGGTGAGCGTTTAAGCATCTTCCGCGCCGCCGTCTGGATAACCCGGTGGTGGCTGAGAGCTAGGGTGGACTTGCTATAGGGCAAGTTCGTCAGGGATTTCAGCACCCCTCCGAATGAGCCTTCCTGCGCAGCCCGCTTCGCCGCCTCATCCGCCGCTTCGTTCCCAGGGATATCAACGTGTCCCGGTGTCCAAACTAGCTGGAGTCAAAAATCCGGATGTTTCTCGCGTGTCGCCGTCAACCTCTTGTGGAAGATGTCCCAAATATGCCGCCCAACTCCTGGTTTGTTGCTCGTCGTCGCCCTAATTGCCGCCTGGTTGTCAATACCCAAAGGTACGCGCCCGATGATCTCCTCGTCGATTTCCCTTCTCAGACATTCCATTGCCAGCACCTCTCCGACTCCTTCTGCCTCATACACCCCGTACCTCCTCGCCGTTCCCAGCTGTACTCCCTTCACACATTTCACCACGCCATCCACCATCAACACTGCCGCCGCGCCCACTTTACCGTCTATGAGTGAGCCATCCGAGAACAGCTGCACTCTCGCGGTCTCCCCTAGCGCCAACTCCTTGGCCTCGTCCTTCGACGCGGCCACGCGCACATCCACCGGTGCCACCCAGCTCGCCTTCACCCTCACCGCTGGAATCTCTTCCAGCTTCGTTTGCCGAACATCCACATATGTGTTCATAAGCATATGCAGCGGAGAAGGATGCCTTTTGACATGTCCGTAGCGCTCGACGTTCTTTACTGCCGCGTGTAGAGGGTGTGTGGGGGGAAGTGTCGCGTATCGCAAGGCCGCTTTCTGCAGGTGTTTGTCGATCGCCAGATTCATCGGGAGTAAGTCGGTGTGTGCATCCAGGAGGTCGCCCGGAGAGGAGACCATGCCTCCTACAATCAGCCTGGCAACCCGTAGCTGCACCGACATCAACTTCTTGACAATACCTCGTCCATCTTCCTATTCGCGCCCTTCACCCGCTGCTGCACCGGCGCCAAAAATACCTCCGCCCCATAGAAGATCCTGGTCAACCCTATCGCCAGCCACAGCCGCCTTATGTTCGCCGCCAACATCCCCCCCGACACCTTCGCCAGCCGCCTGAACTTGAGCAGCCATTCGTGCCCCTTCGCCAATGCCGATGCTCCCTGCTGCTTGAACGTGAGTTTGTCGTCGATCCATATTCCCACCAGCTTGACTGCCTTCAAGGTTTCCACCGTGTGACCGTTGATGACCAAGGACGGGCGCGGTTCCGGTACCCATATAGACTTCTGCCCAAAAGGCCGGGTCCGCTTCACACGCCGCATCGAATAATGGCAGACCTGGTCCTTCGCGGCCACGAAAGTGCTGTTGTACGAATCCGCCCAGTCGTCCGCTCCCCCCTCCTCTGTCACCAAGTTTTCCAGCTTCTCCGTCGTCTCCACCAGAGTATCGCCAATCACCAAAGCGTGGTAGTCGTCGATGTATGTCCCCGAGTCCTCCTCCAGCCGAGCGAGTGCCGCATTGTAGAAGAGGTAGCATATGACTGATTGGGGGTCGCCTTGGTCGAGCCCATCTAGGATGTCGAACAGCTCCGAAACGAAATCGTCGAAGACCAAGCGTGTCTTCCTGCCATCGAACCTCCGCTTCATCCACTCTGTATGTTCCTTCGGCACCCCCGCCATTCTCATATGATGGATCACCCACGCAATCATCGCGCTCGGGAACACCCCCTTGACGTCCCGGAGCAGCAACGTCGCCACCTTCCCTGCCCTCCATGCATCCTTGATCTTCTTCACTATCCCTTGCACCATGTCCACCCCAGTCCTGCCTGGCCTGCCCCCGAAATGGTTCTTTGGGAGCATCCCATAGCGCTCTGCGTTTGTTGCAACCTGCAGTGTCTTCGCCGTGTTCCGCAGTCGTGCGTGCCCGTGCGAGAGGATGAGCAGGCGGTGCGCGCCAACCACAGTGTAGTCCGGTTTGCCTGGTTTGCGCGCAATGATCGTCTCCGTGAGTTTCCAATCCTCTGGCTCTAATTTGTACACGTCTAATGCCCGATAGATCTTGCACAATCGCGGCACCAGTAGCTTGGCAGTCTGCTTGTACACGCAATTGGGGAACGTGCCCGACCTAGTCGCCTTCCAAGGTTTCATTTTGTTGATGACCTACTGCAGCTGGGCTTCGGTGATGGGCTGGTACTTCCACATCGGTTCCGGGTACACTGTGTCAGCCGGCGGATCCTTCGCAACAGTGCTCCTTCCCGGGTAAAACTCCCTCACCATCCACTTGCTCTTCTCCTCATTCGTTGCTGCCACTTCCTCCCGCCCATCTGCACCCTTACGGCGAAGCACTGGCACCCTCGTGCGCCCGCCATCTGATGCCTCACCGCTCACCATCCTCCCGAGCATCCACAAGTCCTCCCCCTCCGCTCTCCAGTGTCTCCGCCCAGCACATGTCGCGAGCAGCCCGCAGCTTGTTCGAGTAGGAGTTCCTCATCAGCCTAAAGGTCTTGTGTGTGTCGTGTCCCGGTTCATCTCGCTTCCTGTACGACTTCCGCGCCAATTTCTCCTTCTCCTTCCTCGCCGCCGTAAGCTCTGGCGTCCACCACCACTTAGAGTGCGGGCTCTCCTTGCTGATGGGAACGTGCAGCTTTACGCACCGCCATAGCATATCGTCCAGCTTCTCAATTGCCTCTTTCACCTCCTCCCCGCTGGCATACCCATCTGCCTCCTCCGCCACGGCCAGCTCTGCTGCCACCGCTCCCCTAAGCTCATCCCAGTCTGCCGCCCTCCAATTCCACCTCTCCACCACCTCCTTCTTCGGCACCGCAAGGTCCAGCACGCTGATGATGGGGAAGTGGTCGGCTTTGTTGGGAGTGCGCGCAGGGTACACATTGCAGGAAATGAAGTGATCAAGCAGGTCGGCGCTAACAAAGACGTTATCAGGACGTCAAATTACCCGTGCCCTTGGCTTTCAGCGTCGCGATGTCCTTCGGGAGTGCCATCTCCATCCTGTAGCGACCAAGAAGGTGCAGCAGCGGGAATACTGCTCTCTCGGCCGCCGGCGTGAACAGGTGAGTGTTCCTGAACTCGTCCCACAGTGGGCTGTGTCGATTGAAATCTCCCAGCCAAATGTAGAACACCTTCCCCCGCGGCTGCGGTCCAGAGCGTATCCGCATCATAAAGTTGCGCAGTACCTTTAGGGTGTCGTCATGGTCGCCATCGTTGTAGATGTTGACCATCCGCAGTGTGCCAAATTCTCCCTTCAACTCCACCACCACCACGTCCTTTGACGGCACCGGTATTTGCGACCACGCATCTGTCGGTACTGCCGTATTCACCAGCGTCACCGCCCTCGTACTCCCTGCCCCTCCCCATGCAGTGTCGGATACACCACCCTCCAATGCGAGTTTGCCCTAGTCTTGTTCCCTGGCCCAATATACGGCTCCTGCAGTGCGGCAAAATGGTACTCGTCCCTCCCCATTTTCTCCAGTAGGTCTTGCTGATTATTGTTGCTACGATCTAGATTTTGCTGCCACACCTTCAACTGGTGCGATGGCAGATCTCCCCCGATTGGTGCGCTCATTGAGCACCGTCCACGGCAGCGGCCGGGTCCGAGATGATTGTTTGTTTGCCTGCCGGCGCTCCATTCACTAGCGCCTGCGACACCACGGCTCCGCTCCCATCTGGGGCCCCGTCATCCGCCCAGTTCGTCCCCATCGCAGATCTTCCCCCGTTCATCGCACCGCTCGCCGGGTGGCGGTTCTGGAAAGCCTCTGTGATCGAGGGCTGGAACATACGGTCCCTCGGCCTTAGAGCCCCTGCCGCACCAACCTCACGCGCACGAAACTCCTCCCATCCTCCATCAACTGGTCTCCCACCCCCTTGACCCACTTCTCCCCCTGCTAGGCGTCCATATCCGTACCGCCCCGCCCTTCCCGCCGCTTCCGCCCCTTTCTCCTCCTCTGCCACCGATGCCTCAGTCACCCACGTCCGGGAATCCGAAGTGGGGAAATAACGGTAGTCGATGGTGGGGTCCCTGACTCTCCTCTTCTGTTGCTCTCTGAGGAAGAACGGGCATGCACAATCCACCGCCGCATGCCCTCGCTCTTTGCAGTTGGCGCAGGCAAAGGGGCCCGCATCCGTCACAGAGCAGTCCGATGTGTGATGCCTTCCCGCGCAGCGCCCGCAAGTGTCCTCTTTCTCTCTGCACGCATGCGCCATGTGCCCGTCATACCGTTGGCATTTTGCACAGCGCCTTGCGTCCTCCTTGTTTTTCTTCGCGAAATAGTTGACCCCACTCACCCACACCCCGTGGTCTATAGCGTGATTCGCGTCCTCCGCCGTTGCAAAAATCATTCGCACATGTGCAGCCCGCTGCGTCGACAGCCGCCGACCCGGCGCCTTCAGCCACTGAACACCCCGGATCGCCTTATCAGCCAACCCGCTATCCTTCTCCGCCGTCCTCCACACCCCCGCATCCTCTATCTGTGTTTCTAACAGCAGCCTCTCCACTATCAGTTCAATTCTCCTCGGCTTGAACACACAAGTGCCCCTCATCGCGGCCACAAACTGTGTCATCACCTCTGTCCCCTTCACCCACAGCGCCATCTTCTCATCCCTGCAGTGGAATACCGCCCCCCCATTCGCCAGCTTCTTCACCCCCCCAAAATCTGCACCTTCTAGCTTTGCCGTCATGATGGTGAGTGCCAGATTGGCCTTCACCTTCAATTCAAGCTCACTCAGCGTGCCCAGACTGTCAACAGTCGCATCCGCGGCTTTGTCAATCAATATCTGGCACCGCAAGTGCGCCTCCCTGGCCTGCACACTCGCCTGCACCGGGGTCATCGTTGCACTCCCCGCAGCGGTTGTGTACAAACGTGGTCCCGCAGGTATTGCCGCCGGAGCCATTTCCGCTGCCACCACAGCCTCGCACGTAGCTGATGTTTCTGACGCCGCCTTTGTTGCTGCCTCCCCCGCTGCATCTACTGCTCCTCTCAGGTTCTCCACCTGCCCCCCCATCACCACCACTGCAGCTGCCGCCGCCGCCGCCGAATCGCCCGCCCCCTGCGCAACACGGCGCAGGTCAACGATCTGTACTCGCGTGGCATCTAAGCCCACCGCCGTCCCCGCCGTCTCCTGCTGTACTGCCACCAACATCGTCTCCAACTTCTCCAGTTTTCTCGCGAGCGACGAGATCTCTGCTCGCGCTCCCGCCGCCTCCGTCTGCGCGCTGAACGACACCTTCGCCAGTTCTTTCACCGCCGTGTCGAGCTCCCTCTGGTTCTCGACGACCTCCCCAACAATTGGGCTCACCGCTTCTGCCACTGCACCACCCACTTCGTCCGCCACTGCCAGGTCAATTGTCTCCCCCATGAACGCCAACGCCCTCAACATCAGCGTCATCGACTTCTGCTGCACCTGCGGCAAAAGCGAAATCTTCAATAAAATGGTGAACAAAGAGGCCCGCGTGAACGCGGAACCCTTCGCTATCCACTCGCTGTTTTCGAGGTACTCCCTCGCGGTGTCTGCGTCTCTCATCATGGCCTTCAGCCCTGTCAGCTGTTCCATTAGTAGTGGCCTAGTTGTCAACGTTCCGAAACGCGTGTTGAGATCCTTTCGTGCCACTTTGTCGAGTGGCGTAATACTTGTGGTCGAATTTGGGGGTGATCCCCTGGAGGTAACCGACATCTCTTTGGACTTTCTATAGTTTATGTCTAGTACTGTTGGAATACAAAGATTCAGAGGCCTAGTGCAAGAACTGCGCGTCGGACGACGCGTTTGGTCGTTGAGCGCACCTAAAGTTCCGGGGTCCTAGTCGGGGTGCCACGTGGTCCGGAACAAAGAGAGATCTCGAGCACAAGGCTTAACCCTTATGGAGTATTGCAAGGCTGGTGGCAGAACTGGGTGGAAAAGAGCCTATGTCTTCATGAGATATGCGCCTAGAATGAAATTTTACCTCTCGGATATATTTCTCAATGGGAATTTGATCGTATCACCCTTACGTAGGGGGGTCCGAGGTCCGCGAAAAAAAAATGGAAGGTGTGCTGAGATTTTCGTGAAAGTAAATCCCCTTGGTAAGGTGATATTCAGTCGCACGGACATTGAGATGGCACATAGCCTGGGGGATCTTGATGGGCAGGCCAGAGGTCTTCATTCTTTCTTATCTCTGTCAACATTCACTGATATCTCCTGCCAGGTCCTTCAATGACCTCCGTCCCAACTAAACTCTGTTATGACCACATCAAGTTTCTAAACTTCGTCTTGACCTGGTATCACGGCAAGAAAAAAATTGCTATATATTCCCCCTTCACTGCAAAACCATCCCCTGAGTGGACAAAAGCTGTGAGTTCTTGTTCTGGTTGATTGATGCCTTCCAACTCATATCTTCTCTTTCAGGTTCAGGAAGCCATAGGCTATGATGTGTTTGAAGAGTTCAACAAGACCACTCTTCGCCTTCACATTTTCCACCTCCTTGTTGACACGGCCGGCAAAAACCCAGGCACACAATTATCCTGTGCCTTGATCCTTGCCCCCCATGTGACTGTATCTGGTCAGCAAAACCGTTACCCAGGATGGTGCTCCTTGCAGCAGACGTGCTGTACTCATTGCAGGCAGCTTCAATTGCAAGCACCCTCACATGGAAACCATTGCAAAGACCGGTGCTCCCAACAAAAAGCACAGAATTATCATGGATGCGAAGGAGAACATCAATATTACCGAGGGAAGGCAGACACAAAGCAGCAAAAAGTTCAATTAGATTCTTTCTTTAGACTTGCCAAAATTGTTTTCCGCTGCCACCCCCACAACTCTGCCCCCGTTACGTTGGGTTTATCTATTATTGAGGGTGGTGAAGATGTTTCTCGGATATGTGCCCTCAAATTGAACAAGGCTCATCTCATGATTGTCAAATTGCCTGACAATGTAGGGGTACAGTCAGGTCTTGTTGTCTGCAGTCGGAACATCAGAAAGCATGCAGGCACCGACTTCGGGGCTACGATGGATACTGTTTAGCTGACATTTGACCGCTATTAGATCACACTTACATTTCCAAATAGCGCCGACCCAGTGCTGTATTGTTGGGAGGTTGAGGTCATTCGTCAATGGTAACCTAGGAGACATTGTCTCAACCATGATGTTACTCTGATCCTCACAGATATGGGCACTGTCAGAAGAGCCAGAGTCACTTGAGTTATCCCCAATTAACCCTCTAAGCTGGCGTGTATTGCACCGGGAGCTGTGAGTGTTTGCCAGAGACAGTCAGTTGGCAATTTGTATCCTCTGCTCAGCCACCTGTTCTCGTAAAATTCTCAGAGAGTGGAGTCCCATTGGCCCCACGAGACAATGATTCTTGACATTGCCAACGGCGGAAAACAAATTCTTGACATTCCAGCAAGCAAAGAAGCAATAGACCTTTGGAACCTGCAAACTTACCTGAAGGGGGGACCTGAGCATGCAATGTGGTGCTTCTTTATGGACTTCATATTGGCTAAATTTTTGGAGAATAGCTACCTTAATTTCAAACCGGGGCAAATCTTAAATGTGTTCTCAAGACATTCATGTTCCCATATCCAGCAGAACCCCACTCCCAGACGAAATCAAACACATGATCCTGACAGCACAGAAATATGACCTAAAATTCACAGTGCTTTCTATAAGCACTGAAATGAAATTGAACATGCCAATTTGGAAGCATCACACTGTAAATATGGTACAGTATAAGTGTGCCACTCGACGCAGTTCTGCGCAATGCCTACAATTCAATCATAAGGTACAAACAGTCCATGATACTCTTACAATTGCAAAGAGGAGAACTACGGCACTAAGAAGACCTCATGCAATCAACCCTTCTGGAATCGGCGGTAAAAAATTGTGGATGCACCCTATGTTAACGAGATCAGACAGAGTTAAAATGCCAACATCCTGGAGAATGTATTGAAACAGCCGAGATGCTGATGGACAGTGTTACACAGAAGTGGAACCCACTGATGCCCAATCTTGACCTTTGTGAGGACCTCACCTTGACTAAAGAGGAATTAGAAGCAAACAATGGGCCTATTGAGTTGGATCGAGCCCTGTCTTTTGACCCAGACTTCGCACTATCAAATTTTAATTCTGGATATCGTATTTTTGCCTCTGGTGAAGCACTCAACGAGATATCAGCAAGGAAATATAACATTCACGGAGAGGTGGATGACATGATCACCTTCTTCATGTATCCCCAGGTCTTACATGCCGGGGAGTTTGAGCCCGAAGTGAACCTGAAATTTGTGCAGATTGATGCGACCGTACAAGATACTATGGCCGTATCCCTGACCTTTGATGAAGCCAAAATACCCTTGTCATTCTTCTCCGCATTATTGGGAGAACTACTGCTGATATTACAGAATACTCCACGAAATACACCGTTGATGATATGCACGTCTTCTGACTTCCTACTACAAGTGCTAGTGAAGGACTGAATGAACTTTGAAAATGATATGCTTCAATCATACTTCAGGCTACTCAAAGCCATGATCACTGCATTAAACAAGAGGGTCACCCCAATTAGAGTGTAGCACGAATATACATTCACGAATATGAATATTCATCAAACTGAGAGAAATGATATTCACATTCGTACAAGTATTGATGGCGTGTTATGTCCAGGTTCAGGAGGGAGATGAACAAGGGGCCGAGCAAGCAGTGAGAGCAAGTCGGAACGAGATCAGGTCAGGAGACTACCCGACTTGTCGGGAAGGGTACTGACAGCTCGGAGTAACGCAACACCACAGGAGCGAGGGTGAGTGTACTACTGGTGCTACAGTGGGAGGGAAGAGAGAGAGAGAGAAGTCGGAAGGAACCCAGAGGTAATGCAGGGAAAGTAAAGTAACTTAATTATTACAGCCCTTTGCGGAACTTAGGGCGCGGACAGTTTTTTTTTTTTTTCATGCTTTTCAACGAGAATCGTTATTTCGAGCTCAATTCTTGTCCGTTTGCCTTATAAATATGCTCATTGTGTCCGCAATGAAAATGCGGAGGGCACCACGGTCTTCGTTGTCCCTGATGCGATCATAATTGCCTTATTGGGAAAATGTCGCCCTTTTTGTACAGAACTTGTCGCATCCTCTGTGCTGTGGTCAGATTGACCTATAAATTTGATATGATGTCTTTATGAGTATCATTGAGGGCTGGATGGACCGGGATTTTGAATGTGTGTCTTAGTTCACCGGTATTCTGCATTCTCATAATGTGGGATATCTGAATACCTTGTATACAAGAAATAGATACAATATGAGGAAATACCGGTCCGTCCAGCCCTTCGTAATACTCATAAAGACGTCATATCAAATTTATAGGTCAATCTGACCACAGCACAGAGGATGCGACAAGTTCTGTACAAAAAGAGCGACATTTTCCCAATAAGGCAATTATGATCGCATCAGGGAAAACGAAGACCGTGGTGCCCTCCGCATTTTCATTGCGGACACAATGAGCATATTTATAAGGCAAACGGACAAGAACTGAGCTCGAAATAACGATTCTCGTTGAAAAGCATGAAAAAAAAAAAAAACTGTCCGCGCCCTAAGTTCCGCAAAGGGCTGTAAGCTGAAGAACAGGATGTACTCTAAGGCTATTACAGCCATTTGCGGAACTTAGGGCACGGGTCCTTTTTTTTTTTCCATACTTTTCAACGAGAATGGTCATTTTGAGCTCAATTCTTGTCCGTTTGCCTTGAGGATATGCTTATTGTGTCCGCAATGAAAATGCGGAGGGCACCACGGTCTTCGTTTTCCCTGATGCGATCATAATTGCCTTATTGGGAAAATGTCGCCCTTTTTGTACAGAACTTGTCGCATCCTCTGTGCTGTGGTCAGATTGACCTATAAATTTGATATGATGTATTTATGAGTATCATTGAGGGCTGGATGGACCGGGATTTTGAATGTGTGTCTTAGTTCACCGGTATTCTGCATTCTCATAATCTGGGATATCTGAATACCTTGTATACAAGAAATAAATACAATATGAGGAAATACTGGTCCGTCCAGCCCTTCGTAATACTCATAAAGACATCATATCAAATTTATAGGTCAATCTGACCACAGCACAGAGGATGCGACAAGTTCTGTACAAAAAGGGTGACATTTTCCCAATAAGGCAATTATGATCGCATCAGGGAAAACGAAGACCACTGGTGCCCTCCGCATTTTCATTGCGGACACAATGAGCATATTCTCAAGGCAAACAGACAAGAATTGAGCTCAAAATGACCATTCTCGTTGAAGAGTGTGGAAAAAAAGGACCTGCGCCCTAAGTTCCGCAAGTGGCTGTAAGTAGTATAGGTCTAATGTAGCAAAGGGGATATCTAACGATATTAGATGGAGAGCATGTGGACTCGACAACAAGGTAAAGTCCAAATAAGGAAGTCTAGTATTGTAAGTATCAAAGAAGCCCAGGGGCTGAGACAACATGAGGCAAACATGAGGCAGGGTAAACGGGCAACGCTCAGTAGACCTTCATTGCGCTGAACCCAACCTCGGGAAGATAACCCGAGGACTTTCAGATGTCTCGGAAAGTTCCCGAGCTTCCTCGGGTCAGCTGACCGAGTAAGCCGATGCACGGACATAACAGCCGTCCAAATCGCTCGAGACGGGTGGACAAGTATAACCATATAACCCGGGCATCCCAGAATGAAATAGCATTTGCATTGCGAAGCGCACCCTTCAGGCAACTGTAGAACACTCTGCGACCGCGGCTTATTCGGAAGGCCAGCCCCCAACGAGAAACCTGGTGCTTGTTCACTCCATATGGAGGGGATTGTAATAACCACCACCACCACAATATATACTGCACATTAGCGTACCATAAAAACTATGCATCTCCGCGACAGAGCAATTTCCTCCTAGAGGACGAATTAAATTCAGTGAACACTCCTTGACTATACCCACCCAGGGTCAGGCAGTTCACAGAACCGCAGTCTGCATCACACCACCACAGATGAATGATTTACCGTGCTACAAACTGTCACAGAGAAACATGTAATACCTACATACCTAGTACTTAGAACTGATGTCATAGCCAGACCTAGCCCAAATTGCAGCAGCATAGAAAATAGGGTCATTTGGGTCATTCACGGGTCCCTTTTTCCGGACCTTTTTTGTTTCCTTTTTCACTCCCTTTTTTGCTGCCTCTTTGAATTTTAAACCACATAGGTTTTGTTCCAATTCGGTTACATGGTAGTCATAGTTCTGACTGAGTCTATGAAGCATTCACTGTGGTGTATCGGCCTCCCAGGATGCAAACCATATACCTTGAAGCAAAAGGGAAGAAAAGGGAGAACAAAGGGTCACAAAAACACGAGGGGCAAAAACTGAGGCACATGATTGCCGTGTGCCTTAATTGCACATCCAATGCACATTCCCTCGCATATGTAGTCACAGAGTTAACAAAGTCATGTCACAGGTCTTTGTTAAACAAAGGACACATAAAGGGTAAACAAACGGCAGGGCAGGATTCCTGGCACTGGGAAATCTTGCCTGCCCTTTATCTCACCTTTGTCCCTTCTTTGTGTAGCAAAGAAGCCTTGTTGACCTGTCACACTGTCTTTGTATTGGGGATCAACATCTGCGCAGGATGTGCATTTAAGGCACACAATAATCATGTGCCTGGGTCTTTGCCCGTCGTGAAAGGGAGCAAAGTCGCAGAAGGTTGGATGTACGGGGGACACAGTCTAATAGACCTCAGACCTCAGACTGTAGACCGTGGACTGTAGACCTACCGATGGCAACAGTAATCCGTAGACCAGGCAATAGACCTGTCACAAAATGTCACCACAGACCTCGGCTTAACCGGCACGATGCCGCAGCGTTGCAGTGTATGCCACTGCGGGGAGAGAGACATTTAACGGCTTCAGAGCAGAAGAGGGCATAATTTAAATACATACCTGGGAGGACAAGCAACAAGCTGACCGGGAAACGAAAAAAAAAAACAGTGTCGACACGGAACAAAAGGGCAAACGTGGCATGGTTCCGTTCTGCAAATCTTGTGTCGAGTTGCAGGGTTCAGACTATGTGCATTTGACAGACTAATGTACCAAAAGAGGAGTTACAGTAGGATTCAATATTGATACTGACCAGTGAACATGGTGGGAGGACGAAAGAAATATTTGCCACCCCTATGTTGTTCCGTGTTTACCACGCCGAACTACATAGCCGAGGTCCACATCAAAGCCCACTGCTGCCAGGTCTACGGTCAGGTAATTAATTATATAATATAGACCAGGTCTATCCGGAGGTCTAGTAGACCGGTCTATAGACCTTGCTCCCCATGGATCCAACATTCTCCAAAGTCGGGGGTTTCACAGTTGCCCTTTTTCTCGCCCTTTTTGTGCTTGTCCCTCTCTTGTATTCAGTCAGTTTCATAGCTACAAAGTTCATTTCTTCCCTTTTATACCCTTTTCACACTACTGAACTGAAAAGGGAAAAAAACCGGGTAGAAAATGAGAGAAATGGGAAAAAGGGAGAAAAAAGTAAGTGAAAAAGGGCGGAAAAGGGGCAACTGTGAATGACCCTCATGAATTTATTCTCATCATTGTCATCATCGTCTACTTCAGTGCTGCTTTAGAATTCTAAGTTTTCTCCTACCAAGTTGTTGCTGAGTGGGCTCACATAGGGGTTCTTTATCGGTGCGTGATCCGAGGACCAAACACATGCAACGTCATGGCATGTGATTACTTGGTCTAGTTCCCCGTTGAGGGCTTCTTATGCGGCGACGGTAGACCCCTCAACTCAACCTCGACCATGTCGGCTGGATTCCGAATCTCCCCCGCCCTTTGGGACCGCATCCACCACTTTGCCTCTTTTCCTCAGACCGGCGGTGAGCTTGCAAGTCATTCCCGGCCCCACCTTTCTCATGTCGCGTAGTTTCACTCCAGCAAATGGTCCTCTTTGGCCAGAATCCAAGCCAAGGGACGTTGCTAAAGGCGAGCCAGTTCCTATCTGGTTAGTATTCTCAAGTTGTCACTCGGAAACGCCGCGAACAAACGAAATGGCACAGAGGAACTCCCCGTCCGGCTGGCACACCGAGTCAAGGAGCTCGACGAACTACCGCACAACCTCAGTGCGATGCCTTCCATCAACAAGGTGAAGGACTGGTACGCCCAGTCGTTCGAGGTGTGTTCTTGCCACTGCTTGTGTGACTCTCGTCGGTCTCACGCGGCGCGCTGCACAGGAGCTGATCAACTTCCCCGCCATAACCCTCCCCCCGGACATCCGGCAAGCTCTCATGACCCCGCGTTCCGACGAGGTCGCGCTGCCCGAATCAACCCCAAATCCGTCGTTAAAGGGTGTCGGCTTCACGAACGGAAACGGCGCGAATTCAAACGGGAACGGTTTCAATAAGTTAAAGCTCCGCGTGCCGATGGAACGACGGTGCGTCTGCTTCGCCCGCCACTCTGCGCGGTACCGCTAACGCCGCCACAGGTACTACGCCAACCCCAAGGACGTGAACTGGCCGCCGGAGGTATCACATTACAATACCCGGTTCACCAAAGCGCTAGAAACCATCAAGAGCCGACACGACCCTACAGTGACTACCGTCGCCCAGGGCCTTCTGGAGTGGAAGAAGAGTCAGCGCGCGAGCACTATCGGCCTCGACATCCAGGCGTGGCTGGATCGGTTCTACATGTCGCGAATAGGCATCCGATTCCTGATCGGACAGCGTACGCAGAGCCTTTCCTGAGCCTGCTATACAACTAACACCAGCCTAGACATCGCCCTGAACACGCAACAGGCCCATCCAGACTACGTCGGGATCATCTGCACCGAAGCCGTCCGTCGCGTGATCTCCTTATCCACATTCCAACCTAACGCGTACGCAGAACGTCCACGACATCGTCCAGGAAGCCATCGAAAACGCGCGCTTCGTCTGTGAAGAGCACTATGCCATGTTCAAAGGGCCTCCCGTCCAGCTCATCTGCCCGCAAAACCTCTCCTTCCCCTACGTCCCCGGGCACCTCTCCCACATCTGCTTCGAGCTGCTCAAGAACTCCCTCCGTGCTGTCGTCGAGCGCCACGGGCCCGACGCCGAAGACGCCTTCCCGCCAATAAAGGTCGTCGTCGTCGAGGGCAAGGAGGACATCACGATCAAGATCTCGGACGAGGGCGGTGGCATCCCGCGCAGCGCGATCCCGCTCATCTGGACGTACATGTACACCACGATGGAGGGTCAAGGGATCGACCAGGATTTCCAAGCGAGCGACTTCAAGGCGCCGATGGCGGGCTTTGGGTATGGGCTCCCGCTGTCGCGGCTGTACGCGCGTTATTTCGGCGGCGACCTGCGGCTCATCGCGATGGAGGGGTACGGCACCGACGTCTACATACATCTAAACCGGCTCTCGAGCAGTCGAGAACCGTTGCTGTAGGTTGCTGGAAAGAAGTCTCAAATATCATTGTATTATTTTGTTTCACTATCGCGCATCTAATATTTTGAGTACGACTACGACACGACTAATCATACACCAAGGAATCGGATTACACTAGAGAGGTACAAGTACAGACAGCAATAAGAAAGCACAGAGGAAAAGAAAAGAGAGAGTGAATGAAATCCGCCAGTCCGTGTGTGATGGATTTTTTTGAAGTAAACGTCTATGCGCCGTCCCGCTGATCCCAAGCGCGCTTCATCGGTAGCTGGTACGCCAATGGCGGCGTCGGGTACCCCCACTGCTGTGCCGTCGACGGCTCGTCGTACAAATACTGCCCCGGCATCGTCAACGCCATCCCCATGGGCGGCTGTTGCTGCTGATATTCATACCGCCTCTGCTCAACCCTAATCCTCTCCCGCGCCCTCACCCCCTCCATCTCTCGCTCCTTCACCCTCGCCCTCTCCCCCTCCGCCCGCTCCAGCTCCCCAATCTCCTCCTCCAACCGCGCATTCGCAAACCGCAGCTGCTGCAATTCGTACTGCCAACTCCCCCCCGTCTTGGGGTCCAGGCGCGTAAACACCTCCTCCGCTGGCACGATGCGCGGCGGCGGCTTCACCCCCGCCGCCCTCACCGCGTACATCAAATGCGCCGACGCCACGGCGGGCGGGAGCGGCGTCGGCTCGGGCAGCGGCGCCAGCAGACTCACCACCACATCCACCAACACCCCTTCCTTGCCCCTCAGCATGCACCGCACCTCGCGCGCGGCGCCCGACGCAGCGGCGTTCGCGGGGTCGGCCTTACGCGCGCGACGCCAGGCGGCGAGCATGCTGTCGACGGGTGAGGGCGTGCCGGCGGTGCTGAGGCGCGTGTCGGTGGCGACGAGCGCACCGAGGCGCGTGCCGCGGAGGGCAAGGGGTTCGTACCCGAGAAGCGGCTGCGCACCGGCGCCGACGGAGAGCAGCAGGCCGTGGGGGTCGATCAGGCCGTGGAACGCCGTCGGGATGGCTGCGCTCGGGCTCGCAATGTCGGGGCTTGGCGTAGGAAGCAGCGGGTGCGCGACGAGCGCAGAGGAGGTGGCGTATGCGCTGGGCTCCTACACAAGTCATTCATCAGCCTCAAGCTCTTCTCGTCACCGCACCTACGCTTACCTCGATCCTGGCCCGCTTCGGCTGCAGCGCCCACTCCAGCCCGCTCACCGACCCACTCGGGGAGCGCGTCGTGCTTGTACCATACGTTGGCGTGTGGGGGCTCGAGAGCTGTTGCGGCTGGTACGCCGGCGGCGAATACTGTTGCTGCTGCGCCCCTGCCCTCTCCGGCACCCTCAACTCCCCCACCCCGCCCATCATCTCCGCCCCCACACGCGCCATCCCCCTCGCCCGCCCAACGAGCACGATCGCCTTGCGCCCCTTACCCGGCTCGACGTGCAGTCGCCCGCGGCACTCGACCCACACCCACGTGCCTAGAGAGGTAGATCATGTTTCAGTAAAAGCCAAGTATGCGGATGGGTAAAGAATGAAGAGAAAGCATATCGTGGCCTCGCAAAAGCGAATCGCACGACTAGGAGGGAAAGCGAATCGCACGATTAGGAGAGAAAGCATATCCTGCGTATCGCGCGTCCGTGGCCACGGCCATGGGCGTGCGAGATGGATGAAACCGAAATGAAAAATCAGGATCCGCGCCCGTTTGCAGCCGACAGGCGCATTATCGCACTATCGCACCATCGCACATTCCTCTTTGCCTTTTGCTTTCACCAAGGCTCCCGAACTCCGCGCGGTGCGGATTGCGGATCGAGGGATGGCAGGGTGTCGTACAAGGGTACGGCAGAGCGGGTGTGAACGAAGGGAAACGACAGCGAAGCACAAGGGGTGCAGCGCGAGAGCGAGGGAACTCCCAAGAAAGGGACCCCAAAGGAAGGAAAAACATAACCTATGTACGGCTGTCGTACAAGGGTACGGCAGCATCGTACGAGAGCGGGTGTGAACGACACGCGAAGCACAAGGGGTGCAGTGCAGTGCGAGGGAACTCCCAACGAGAAAAGAACCCCAAAGAAGGGCAGCGTCGTACCAGAGCGGGTGTGAACGACACGCGAAGCACAAGGGGTGCAGCGCGAGGGAATAACTCCCAAAAAGAAGGGAACCCCAAAGGAAGAAATAAAAACATAACCAAAAAGAAAGAACCCCAAACACAAAAAAGATTGGAAAAGAAAGAAAATGAAGTACGCGCACTCACCCCCCTTCGTCCTCGCCCGAAACACCAGATCCACCGTCCTAAGCGCCTCCTGCGGCGTAAGCGTGTTTGTGCCGCTCTGCGTCGTGTTGGTGGGACTCGTATTTGTATTCGTGGAGCCTGTGGGAATGAATGTGTGGTTAGCGAACGAAAAAAAAAAAACGCGGTCTGCGGGGGTAAGACCATAAACGCGGAAAACCGTCCCGCCTACGACGAAGAAAAAAACTCACCCTTCCCACTCGCACCCACACCCCCCTCCCCCTTCTCCTCAATCCGTACGCCCTCGATCGGGAGACTCGCTTCCTTGAGCGCGCGCCCAACTGTAAAAAGGTCCGTCAGCATGGGATCCATGATCGTATTGCATCAAGAACGAAAAGAAAGGAAAGGCGAAAGCGTCGTGCGTTCGCATCGTCGGGCTCGCGTCGCGCGGAACGTCTCTTCTCGAGGCACGTTCCACCCCAAGCCCAGCATTCCACGAGGCGAGGGAGGAGAACGAAAAAGTCGTCTGTCGACGCATCGTCCGAACGTCGCGCTCCAACGTCCCGCCCTCCCAAGTTGCACACAAAATCCTCCCCCTCCCCCTCCCCAAACCCACGAACTAGAAACAAAACGTACCACTAACCACATCCCGCGCAAAACACACATCGGCGAGCGCGCGGCCGACAAGCTCTGCGGGGGCCCAGCCGAGGACGCGCGTGACGGCGGGGGCGACGTAGAGGAAGGCGCCCTGTGTGGTGGTTCGTGTTAGCGTGGCAGTTCATGATCAGTGATGCGATGCAATGCACAAGGCGGGGAGGGAATGAAAGGTAGGGTGAAGAAGAAAGAGAAAGGTAGGGCGAAGAAGGCAGGGTGAAGAAAGAAAAGAGAAGAGAAAGGGGATGGGGGGGAACAGAAAAGCCGCAAAGCAAAGCGCGAAATGAATCAAAGGGCTAGGCACGAAGGCGCGGAGCCGAATGAACGCGCGAAAGGAAGAGAACGTGGGGAGAAGGAGGATAGCGAGGAAGTAGTAGGAAGGGAGGGAAGGGAAGAAAGGGAGAGCAACGCGGAGAGGGGAGAAGGAAGGGAAGGGAAGCCGGAGGATGGGGGTCACAAGTATGGAGAGCAACGGGGCGGGAGCGGGATGAGCGCGTGAGCGTGACAAGAAGCGGGAGTAGAGAGAGGATGTGATGAAGGGGAGGTGAGGGGAAGGACGGGAAGCGGTAGGCTGAGACTATAGTGGGGTGGTAGTGAAGGATAGGGAGGCGAAAGGAAGAGAAGCCAAACGGGGGGAGCGGTGGTATGGAGAGGGCAGTGAAGAGGGTCGAGGGAGAAGCGGGGCGAAGCTGAGGCTGAGGAAGGGAGGGACGGAGGAGAAATGGGCTACAGTAGGGCAACGCGTGCAAGGGGAGCACGTAGCTAGCGCCCGGCCGTCCTGCCCCCAAAAAAACGCACGAAGAAATGGAAATACACACGAAACAAGACACACCTTCAAACTCAGCACATGCACAAAATCCGGCAGCTCGCCCAGCAGCAGCGAATGCAGCGCGTGCGAGCTCGGGTCGGGGGGGATGCCGCCGCCTATCGCGCCATTAGCACTTGCGTCGAAAAAAAGTGAATTAAAAACACACCTATCCCACTAAGACCGCCCTGCACCCCGCACGAAGCCAAGAACGCGGGGTTTGTGAGGAGACGAGCGAACGTGGCGGAGACGCGGGGGGCGGGGACGGCGGTGGAGCGGCGCTCGCGCTGCGTCGTGCTCGTGGTCGTCGGCACCACAGCCCCGCCCTCGATGGTCTTCTTCGTGGTGGCAGTGGCGGCCTGCTGCTGCAACGACACGAGCGCGCCGGAATAATAGCTCCCCTCCCGCACCCGCTCGCATATCCCCTCGCTCTGCTTCGTCAAGTCGATCTGGAACCCCACGAACCACACGCACTCGCCGCCCTTCGCGTCCGTATCGTCATGCTCCCCAAAGAGCGGGACGACGCTCACGAGGTTGACGAACGCGCTCCCGTCCTTCCTATAGTTCACCACACTGACCTGCGCCTCCTTGCGGCCCCCCACCGCCTTCGCCAGCGCCCGCACCGCACTCCCGCTCGTATGCCGCCGCTCCTCGCCCTTGGCCACATGCCCACCCCCCGGCGGCGGCGGGGCCTGCAAGAAGCGACAATTCCTTCCCAGCACCTCACGCTCCTTATACCCCGTCAACGTGCAGAAGTTCGGGCTGCAGTACACGATGGGGTCGTCGTGCCGACGCACGTCGACCACGACGAACGCGGTGGTAAAGTCGACTGGGCCGAGGTGGATGAGGGGGTTCGCGCGAGTTTGGACGCGCGCGAGGAGGGAGACGATGTCGAAGCCGGACTGGGAGTACACCGGCATACCCGAGGTGAGGGTAGACGGGGCCGGGGAGGCGTTGAGTGCATAGCGGCTTATCGGGGGTGCATAATCGTTATTGAAGTGTGCAGGCCAGGCATCCTGCAAGCTCTCGAGCGAGTCGTATGCATCCTGCACCGCGGGATACTCCTGATACTGGGGATACTGTGCCTGGTGGCTGAAGCCGCTGTTTGCGAACCACATCGCGGCCTGTGCGGGATGCAGCGCCTCTGCGCCTCCCCCGCTCGCCAGCGTCGGCGGGGCATCGTACAGATACTCGGGCAGCTGGAAGGCAATTGTCCCGCCTGGCAGTGCATGGTCGATGTCTGTTGTGGTATAGTCCTGCTGTAGATACTCAAAGGACATGGCCGTCGAGTGAGCGAGCGCCCTTTTCGCGTGGATGTGGTTATATCTACCCTAATCCGTATCTATCCCCATTAACATCAACCCCCTTACAAGAACCCCCCTAATTGCATCCACCCCTTGTTAGCAAGCTCAGCCTTCCTCCACCTGCGTTTCTATTCTCTTGACACCCAAAACATGCAGCCCATCGACCATCGTTGCAACATCCGTCTGCCGATGACGACCATGTCTGCCCGTCTCCGCGGAGACTGACTCAATGCAAAGATCTTCGTTCGTCGTCGAGTGCGCGAGATTTCTACGCCAACCCTCGCACCTCAAGTACCATTCCCAACCCTGCTTACGCCCCCGGCGATCCATCGCAGCATCCAAAGTAAATCCAGCACAAACGGCCATAGTCCAAGTTTAAATGCGACGACGAAAACGCCACAACGTTGAACATGACGTCGTCTAGCCGAACCGAGTTCGGGACGCACTTCGGCTTGCCCGCGAATATATTTTTAATTCGAGGTGCCCGATCAAAGTGCGTTCCGTCGCATCGCACTTGCGTGATGGCGCATCAGCCGACGCGTTCTTCCCGCGCTGAAAAATAAACCCAACGAGATGAACTTCAAAATAGTACTGGCACCGGCTCGGTGGTGGGCACCAGCTCTGCCTCCATTGACGGGATCAGAAAATTGTGTATACAGCAGAGAGCGCCTGTTCGACTCGGGCCTGAGCCTTACGTCGACGGTCCTGTTTGCTCCGCTTTTTAATTATTTCGTAATCTGAAAAGAAAGCCCTGCATAAATTAGCTATAACTCAATACCAAGAATGGCTGCATCAATCAACCCAAAACGCAATGCCAAGAACGGCTCATATGCATAGGCCTTATAGCTTGTCTCTGTCCTCTTTTTTCTTGGTGATCTGAATACAAACCTGCATAAATCAACCCACACCTCAATACCAAGAACGCCTCAGTGGTGGGTACCATCTCTGCACCCAATAATAGTGATGTGTTTGGATACGTTGCAGTGACCGCTCGTTCAACTCGGGCCTGAGCCTTGATACTTGTCCTGAGCTTCCCATTTTGGGATTTCGTAGGGAAAGTAATGCATGAAGTCAACCTCAAATCAATACCAAGAACGGCTCAGTGGTGGGTACCATCTCTGCACCCAGTAGCTCGGGGTTATTAGACACATTACAGCAGAAACTGCTCGTTCGACTCGGGCCTAAGCCTTGATTTGTGAGAGCTGCATCCCTTTCAAACTTCATGGGGCAAGTAATGCATGAAGTCAACCTCAAATCAATACCAAGAACGGCTCAGTGGTGGGTACCATCTCTGCACCCAGTAGCTCGGGGTTATTAGACACATTACAGCAGAAACTGCTCGTTCGACTCGGGCCTAAGCCTTGATTTGTGAGAGCTGCATCCCTTTCAAACTTCATGGGGCAAGTAATGCATGAAGTCAACCTCAAATCAATACCAAGAACGGCTCAGTGGTGGGTACCATCTCTGCACCCAGTAGCTCGGGGTTATTAGACACATTACAGCAGAAACTGCTCGTTCGACTCGGGCCTAAGTCTTGATTTGTGAGAGCTGCATCCCTTTCAAACTTCATGGGGCAAGTAATGCATGAAGTCAACCTCAAATCAATACCAAGAACGGCTCAGTGGTGGGTACCAGCTCTACACTCAATAACCAGTTGCCTATGTGAGATACAGCAGAGACCACTCGTTCGACTCGGGCCTGAGCCTTAGTGCAGACTTCATCACCTTTTTGGACTTTGTGAGAGAAAGGTAGTGCATGAAGTTGACTTCGAATCAATACCAAGAACGGCTCAGTGGTGGGTACCATCTCTGCACCCAACAGCCCGTCCCGGATGTTGAAATGACGCAGAGACCGCTGGTTTGACTCGGGCCTGAGCCATTGCTTAGTTCCAGTTCTTTTCTAGACTTTGTGGAGAAAACTAATACATGAGGTCAACCTCAAATTAATACAGAGAATGGCTCGGTGGTGGGTACCACCTCTGCAATAATTGGCTTGTAGATATATAACGCAGCAGACCGCCCGTTCGACTCGGGCCTGAGCCACTATAAACCGAGTGTTTGTGCTCTTTTTTCTTTGGTATTCTGAATGATAATAAAAAGACCTGCATAAATCAACCCACAACTCAACACCAGGAACGGCTCGGTAGTGGGTACCATCTCTGCGCCCAGTGAACCGTCCAAGTGTCACATTAGTGGCGGTCAGAGTAGACCCTTCGAGCACGCTTCGGAGGCGCTTCTCAACGCGCTTCAGAAACGCTTCAGGAATTAATTTAGCATCAAAAGCGTGGGCGAAGCGAAAACTACTCTGAGCATCATGCTTTGAAAAGCGCTTCAGAGACACTTCAGAAACGCTTCACACTTGATAAAGTATCACTGATGCGCATCAGCGCCTCCGGAGGCGCTTCGACGCTTCGAAAGCGCTTCACATTTCGACGCTTTTCCCACGCTTTGATAATTGTCGAAGCGCTTCTGAAGCGCTTGGTCGAAGCGTGTTCGAAGTGGCTACTCTGACCGCCACTATTACAGCAGAGACCGCTCATTCGACTCGAGCCTGAGCCTTAGTGGTGCCCTAACTTCATACCTTTTTGGACTTCATGGAGAAAAGTAATGCACAAAGTTGACTTCAAGTTAATGTGGAGAACGGCTCGGTGGTGGGTAAGGTAGCCGCCATCCACCCTCGACGAACGTCACGTGTGATTTCCTTATTGGGTGTAACGGTGAAAAGTAATTAATATTGGAAGAACAAGGAAAGATACGGGAAATCGTCTCGACAAATATCTTTGAATCCATCCATTTCATCTGTGGAAAAAAATGTGGTCCGGCCGGACCCTCCTGTGCAATGTAGTTACGAAAGTTTCAGCAAGCCTCGTCGAGCCATCATTATTGATGGGAAATCGGGCGTTGGATCAATCTGGAACTAGATATTCCTTGTGCCCAATATGCTACAAGAATCATACCCATAAAACATTTATAAGGGATATCTTGAACTTGGTCGAAGGGTTTGACCCAATTCACGCTGCATATTGTTGAAGAGAGGTTTTCGCCGGAATAGGAAACATCACGTGACATTCGTCGAGGGTGGATGGCGGCTACCTTACCAGCTCTGCACTCAATTCGTAGTTTCGATGCAGCTGCAGCAGAGGCCGCTCGTTCGACTCGGGCCCGAGCCATCGCTCAGGTGTTCTCTGCCCTTTTTGGACTTCATGGAGAAAAGTAATGGATGAAGTCAACCTCAAATCAATACCAAGAACGGCTCAGTGGTGGGTACCAGCTCTACACTCAATAACCAGTTGCCTTGTGAGATACAGCAGAGACCGCTCGTTCGACTCGGGCCTGAGCCTTAGTGGTGCCCTAACCCCATACCTTTTTTGGACTTTGTGGGAAAAAGTAATGCATGACATTGACCTCAAACTAATATGGAGAACAGCTCGGTGGTGAATACCACCTCTGCACTAATTGGCGAGTAATGACACAATACAGGAGAGACTGCTTGTCCAACTCGGGCCCGAGCCATTACCGAGGTGTTCTATGCCCATTTTGGACTTTATGGGCATCAGCCATTTGACAAAAATCTTGTGATCTTTCGGCCCTTTTTAGCTTGTGGGCCGAAAATTGCCCTTGTAAAAGTCAACAAGGAGACTCAGTGAGACTCTAGAATAAGGTTGAGTGGGTACTCAGCACCATATATACCCATTATCATGCCCAAGAGCGAAAAAATAATTTAAATTTGTCGCACAGTGAGGGGGTCGAACCATCGACCTTGTGGAATTTGGCTTAGCTTTGCGGTCTTGTGACCTTGTGGCGATTTTGGTGGTGCTTGCGACCTTTTTAGCCCTTGTACAAGGTCACACTGGTTGGGAGATTCAAATTTTTCACCTCAATTTACGGTGAAAAATGTTGTTTGTTTTTCAGACATTTTTCACCGAAAAAAGAGGTGAAAAATTTAAAACTTTTTCACCACTATTTCAAGTGGAGTTCAAGGTGAAAAACTTGAAACAAAACTCATAATGTTTTACACCAACTATTCACCCAAAATTCAGCGGGTTTTTCAGACATTTTTCACCGAAAAAAGAGGTGAAAAATTTAAAACTTTTTCACCACTATTTCAAGTGGAATTCAAGGTGAAAAACTTGAAACAAAACTCATAATGTTTTACACCAACTATTCACCTAAACTTCAGCGGGATTTTTACGCATTTTTCACTGAAAAAGAGGTGAAAAATTTAAAACTTTTTTCACCACTATTTCAGGTGGAATTCAAGTGAAAAACTTGAAACAAAATTTATGAGTTTTACACCAACTATTCACCCAAAATTCAGCGGGATTTTTACGCATTTTTCACTGAGAAACGAGGTGAAAAATTTAAAACTTTTTTCACCACTATTTCAAGTGGAATTCAGGGTGAAAAACTTGAAACAAAATTTATAAGTTTTACACCAACTATTCACCCAAAATTCAGCGGAGTTTTACACATTTTTCAGTGAGAAACGAGGTGAAAAATTTAAAACTTTTTTCACCAATATTTCCAGTGGAATTTAAGGTGAAAAACTTGAAACAAAATTTATGAGTTTTACACCTCAAGATTCACCTCTATTGCCACCCGGAAATTGGGGTGGAAAATGTAAAACTTTATTCACAACAATATTCAGCGGAAAAAGTGCTGAAAAATTCGTAAAAAAAAGTGATAAAAAAAGCGGTGAAAAATTTGAAACTGGGGTTCACATTTTTCACATATTTTTCACATTGTTTTCTACTGTAATTTTTGGTGAAAAATATAATGAAATATACATGTTTTTTTTCACCCCATTTTACACCAAGAATACGACTGAAAAAGTTAAAACATTTTTCAGAGATTTTTCACTTGGAACTGAGGTGAAAAACTTGAAATATTTGAATTCAAGTTTTTCGGTGAAAAATATGATTTTTTTTATTTCGAATTTTCCACCTCAAATTCACCAGTTTTTCAGGTGAAAATATTGGTGAAAAACTTGAAACCTGGTTGGCTGAAAATGTCACTTGCTTTTCTCTTCTCCAGTGTTCCCTTAAGTGTGTCACATAGTTTGGGAGGTTGCAGCCGAAGAAATGGGGTAGAGCAGCACATGTATGTTGGTGGTCAGCAACTGTATGTTCCTTGTAACTACCTCTTCCAGTGGCTTTAGCTCTTCTGAATAGAAATGGTTTTAAACTGTTTCAAAAGTACAAGATATAAGGAGACAAGATTGTAGATATGATGGGAGTGCGCATGTTTTGGAACCAATTGAAGTTTGTTATTCGGTGAGCAAGCTTTCTGCTGGAGATCTGTGACAGGTCAAATACGTTGGTGAAAGTGTCCCTGGGTTTGTAGGTATGGCGGTCACTTTACACATTTATTATTCCGGGGTTTTTTCCCACTTTTCCACCTTTTTTTCGGGTCTTTAACTTTCCATACTTTTTTTTTGGGTGTTTTCATTCTGCTATTCTTTTCTTCCCATGGACACAGATTAGTATTCATTCAATGTGCTGGAATGACAACTTTATGAACAAGACCTAGGGAGGACAGTGGTTTTGAACACTGCCCTACATTAGGGTTAAACACTCTTGATGGCCGAAGGTGATTGCGGTCGGTTGCATAATAAATGTGCAATGTGACCGCCATATGTAGGAACATAAGAACAACAATGGGATATTGGAAGAAAATTCGGTGGGCATGGTGGCAGAAAATCCGGTGCGGAATTGCCTCTTGCGCAGGCAAAACAATCTGAAGTGCCCAGTTTCGGTCATTTGGCTGGGAGATTTTCTACGGCAGGTCAGAGATCGCAAAGAGAGGCACTGCTGGGTCTGGGGGAGCATAACAATGGGAGAAAATTTGGTGCGGAATTGCCTCTTGTGCAGGCAAAACAAGGTAAAGTGCACAGTTTTGGTCATTTGGCTGGCAGATTTTCTACGGCAGGTCAGATATTGCAGACAGAGGCACTGCTGGGTCCATGGGCAGCGTAGCAATGTGGGTGGTATGTTGGCAAAAAGTTCGGTACGGAATTGGCAGGCAAAACAGTCTGAAGTGCCCAGTTTCAGGTATTTAGCTGGCGGATTTTCTGCTGCAGATCCGCAGCAGGTCATATGTCATGGGGGAAGGTATGTGCGAGTCTGCGAGACAGATGCCAATGCGGGTGGTATGTTGGCGGAAAATTCGGTGCGGAATTGCCTCTTGCCCAGGCAAAACAATCTGAAGTGCCCAGTTTTGGGCATTTAGGTGGCAGATTTTCTATGGTAGGTCATGTCTTTACTGATCAGTAAAGAAAGTTGAAAATCGGGAAAAAGGGTGAAAAGGTGAAAAGAAAAGGTCAGAATAGTAAATATGCAATGTGACCGCCATACTTTACTATCTGCAGCAGAAAATTTGTAAGGAAGATAACAAGATCCGGCCACTTTGGATTGTTTGGTCTGCATCTACGCCCCCCACGGACCCAGTGGGACCTCTGTCTGCAATAACTGACCTGCCGTTGAAAATCTGCCAGCCAAATAACCAAAACTGGGCACTTCAGACTGTTTTGCCTGCGGGAGAGGCATTTCGGCAGTTCCACACCGATTTTTTTGCCAACATTGCACATGCATTGCTACGCTCCCCAAGGACCCCTCAGTGTCTTTTATTGCGATATCTGAGCAGCGGTAGGAAATCCGCGGGCCAGACACCTGAAAGTGGGCACTTCAGATTATTTTACCCGCGTGAGGGGCAGTTCCGCACCGAATTTTCTGCCAACATTGCACGTGTATTGCTACACTCCCCAGGGACCCCTCAGTGTCCTTCATTGCGATATCTGACCGGCGGTAGAAAATCCGCGGGCCAGACACTCGAGAGTGGGCACTTCAGGTGGGTTTGCCCGTGCAAGCTGCAATTCTGCAGAGATTTTTCTGCCAACATGGCACACATCTTGCCACGCTCCCCAGGGACCCCTCAGTGTCTCTTATTGCAATATCTGAGCAGCGATAGAAAATCCGCGGGCCAGACACCCGAAAGTGGGCAGTTCAGATTATTTTGCCCGCGTGAGCCAGTTCCGCACCGAATTTTTTGTCAACATTGCACGCGCATTGCCGCGCTCCCCAGGGGCCCCTCAGTGTCTTTCATTGCGATATCTGACCGGCGGTAGAAAATCCGCGGGCCAAATGACCAAAACTGGGCACTTTAGCTTGTTTTTCCTGCATGAGGAGATTATTGTGCCCGCGCAAGCTGCAATTCTGCACCGAGTTTTCTGCCAACACGGTACATGCATTGCCGCGCTCCCCAGGGACCCCCCAGTGTCCTTCATTGTGATATCTGACCGGCAGTAGAAAATCTGCGGGCCAGACACCCGAAAGTGGGCACTTCAGATTATTTTGCCCGCGTGAGGTGCAGTTCCGCACTGAATTTTCTGCCAACATTGCATGTGCATTGCCGCGCTCCCCAGGGGCCCCTCAGTGTCCTTCATTGTGATATCTGACCGGCAGTAGAAAATCTGCTGGTTAGAAATGGGCACTTCAGATTATTTTGCCCGCGTGAGGGGCAGTTCCGCACTGAATTTTCTGCCAACATTGCATGTGCATTGCCACGCTCCCCAGGGGCCCCTCAGTGTCTTTCATTGCGATATCTGAGCGATGGTAGGAAATCCGCGGTCCAAATGACCAAAACTGGGTACTTTAGCTTGTTTTTCCTGCATAAGGAGATTATTGTGCCCGCACAAGCTGCAATTCTGCACCGATTTTCCTGCCAACACGGTACATGCCTTGCCACGCTCTCCAGGGACCCTTCACTGTCCTTCATTGCGAGATCTGACCAGCGGTAGAAAATCCGCGGGCCAAATGACCAAAACTGGGCACTTTAGCTTGTTTTTCCTGCATGAGGAGATTATTGTGCCCGCAGACGCTGCAATTCTGCACCGATTCTTCTGCCAACACGGTACATGCCTTGCCACGCTCTCCAGGGACCCTTCACTGTCCTTCATTGCGAGATCTGACCAGCAGTAGAAAATCCGCGGGCCAAATGACCAAAACTGGGCACTTTAGCTTGTTTTTTCCTTCATGAGGAGATTATTGTGCCCGCGCAAGCTGCAATTCTGCGCCGATTTTTCTGCCAACATGCTACATGCCTCGCCGCGCTCCCCAGGGACCCTTCAGTGTCCTTCATTGCGATATCTGACTGGCAGTAGAAAATCCGCGGGCCAAATGACCAAAACTGGGCACTTTAGCTTGTTTTTTCCTGCATGAGGAGATTATTGTGCCCGCGCAAGCTGCAATTCTGCACCTATTTTTCTGTCAACATGGCACACGCCTTGCCATGCTCCCCAAGGACCCCTCAGTGTCCTTCATTGTGGTATCTGACTGGCAGTAGAAAATCTGTGGGCCAGACTCCTGAAATTGGGCACTTCAGATTATTTTGCCCGCGTGCGGGGCAGTTCCGCACCAAATTTTCTGCCAACACTGCACACGCATTGCCACGCTCCTGAGGGACCCCTCAGTGTCCTTCATTACAATATCTGATCGGCGGTAGAAAATCTGCGGGCCAGACACCCGAAAGTAAGCACTTCAGATTATTTTGCCCGCGTGAGGGGCAGTTCCGCACTGAATTTTCTGCCAACATCGCATGCACATTGCCCCGCTTCCCAGGGACCCTTCAGTGTTTTTCATTGCAGTATCTGACCGGCGGTAGAAAATCCGCGAGCCAAATGACTAAAACTGGGCACTTTAGTTTGTTTTTCCTGCATGAGGAGATCATTGTGCCCGCACAAGCTGCAATTCTGCACCGATGTCTCTGCCAACACGGTACATGCCTTGCCACGCTCCCCAGGGACCCTTCAGTGTCCTTTATTGTGATATCTGGCCAGCAGTACAAAATCCGCGGGCCAACTGACCAAAACTGGGTGCTTTAGCTTGTTTTTTCCGGCATGAGGAGATTATTGTGCCCGCGCAAGCCGCAATTCTGCACCGATTTTTCTGCCAACACGGTACATGCATTGCCACGCTCCCCAGGGACCCTTCAGTGTCCTTCATTGCGATATCTGACCAGCAGTAGAAAATCCGCGGGCCAAATGACCAAAACTGGGCACTTTAGCTTGTTTTTTCCTGCATGAGGAGATTATTGTGCCCGCGCAAGCTGCAATTCTGCACCTATTTTTCTGTCAACATGGCACACGCCTTGCCATGCTCCCCAAGGACCCCTCAGTGTCCTTCATTGCAGTATCTGACCGGCAGTAGAAAATCTGTGGGCCAGACCCCTGAAATTGGGCACTTCAGATTATTTTGCCCGCGTGAGGGGCAGTTCCGCCCCGAATTTTCTTCCAACATTGCACATGCATTGCCGCGCTCCCCAGGGACCCCTCAGTGTGTCTCATTGCGATATCTGACCAGCAGTAGAAAATCTGCGGGCCAAATGACTAAAACTAGGCACTTTAGCTTGTTTTTCCTGCATGAGGAGATTATTGTGCCCGCGCAAGCTGCAATTCTGCACCGATTTTTCTGCCAACATGCTATATGCATTGCCGCGCTCCCCAGGGACCCTTCAGTGTCCTTCATTGCGATATCTGACTGGCAGTAGAAAATCCGCGGGCCAAATGACCAAAACTGGGCACTTTAGCTTGTTGTTCCTACATGAGGAGATTATTGTGCCCGCGCAAGTTGCAATTCTGCACCGATTTTTCTGCCAACATGGCACACGCCTTGCTAGGCTCCCCAGGGACCCTTCACTGTCTTTTATTGCGAGATCTGACCAGCAGTAGAAAATCCGCGGGCCAAATGACCAAAACTGGGCACTTTAGCTTGTTTTTTCCGGCATGAGGAGATTATTGTGCCCACGCAAGCTGCAATTCTGCACCGATTTTTCTGACAACATGGCACACGCCTTGCCGCGCTCCTCAGGGACCCCTCAGTGTCCTTCATTACGATATCTGACCGGCAGTAGAAAATCCGCGGGCCAGACACCCAAAAGTGGGCACTATAGATTATTTTGCCCACGTGAGGGGCAGTTCCGCCCCGAATTTTCTGCCAACATTGCACGTGCATTGCCGCGCTCCCCAGGGGCCCCTCAGTGCACTTCATTGCGATATCTGACTAGCAGTAGAAAATCCGTGGGCCAGACACCCGAAAGTGGGCACTTCAGATTATTTTGCCCGCGTGAGGGGCAGTTCCGCACTGAATTTTCTGCCAACATTGCACGGGCATTGCCGCGCTCCCCAGGAACCCCTCAGTGTCCTTCATTACGATATCTGATCGGCGGTAGAAAATCCGCGGGATAGACACCCGAAAGTGGGCACTTCAGATTATTTTGCCCCTGTGAGGGGCAGTTCCGCGCTGAATTTTCTGCCAACATTGCATGCGCATTGCCGCACTCCCAAAAGACCCCTCGGTGTCCTTCATTGCAATATCTGACCGGCGGTAGAAAATCCGCGGGCCAGACACTCGAAAGTAGGCACTTTAGATTATCTTGCCCGCGTGAGGGGCAGTTCCGCACTGAATTTTCTGCCCCCATTGCATGCACATTGCCGCGCTCCCCAGGGACCCTTCAGTGTCCTTCATTGCAATATCTGACCGGCAGTAGAAAATCTGCGGGCCAAATGACCCAAACTGGGCACTTTAGCTTGTTTTTCATGCATGAGGAGATTATTCTGCCCGCGCAAGCTGCAATTCTGCACCGATTTTTCTGCCAACATGGCACACGCCTTGCCACGCTCCCCAGGGACCCTTCAGTCGCCCTCATTGCAATATCTGACCGGCGGTAGGCAATCCGCGGGCCAAATGACCAAAACTGGGCACTTTAGCTTGTTTTTCCTGCATAAGGAGATTATTGTGCCCGCACACGCCGCAGTTCTGCACCGATTTCTCTGCCAACATGGCACACGCCTTGCCATACACCCCAGGGGACTTTCAGTGTCTTTCATTGCCATATCTGACCGGCGGTAGAAAATCGGCGGGCCAGACACCCGAAAGTGGGCACTTCAGATTATTTTGCCCGCGTGAGGGGCAGTTCCGCACCGAATTTTCTGCCAACATTGCATGCACTCTGCCGCACTCCCCAGGGACCCCTCAGTGTCCTTGATTGCAATACCTGACCGGTGGTAGAAAATCCGCGGGCCAGACACCCGAAAGTGGGCACTTCAGATTATTTTGCTCGCGTGAGGGGCAGTTCCGCACCGAATCTTCTGGCAACATTGCACGCACAATGCCACGCTCCCCAGGGACCTCTCAGTGTCTTACTTTGCGATATCTGACCGGTGGTAGAAAATCCGCAGGCCAGCCCCCCGAAAGTGGGCACTTCAGATTATTGTGCCCGTGTGAGGGGCAGTTCCGCACTGAATTTTCTGCCAACATTGCATGCGTATTACCGCACTCCCCAGGGACCCCTCGGTGTCCTTCATTGCGATATCTGACCGGCGGTAGGAAATCCGCGCGCCAAATGACTAAAACTGGGCACTTTAGCTTGTTTTTCCTGCATGAGGAGATTATTGTGCCCGCGCAAGCTGCAATTCTGCACCGATTTTTCTGCCAACATGGCACACGCCTTGCCACGCTCCCCAGGGACCCTTCAGTGCCCTTCATTGCAATATCTGACCGGCGGTAGAAAATCCGCAGGCCAGACCCCTGAAAGTGAGCACTTCAGATTATTTTGTCCGCGTGAGGGGCAGTTCCGCCCTGAATTTTCTGCCAACATTGCACGGGCATTGCCACGCTCCTCAGGGACCCCGCAGTGTCTTTCATTGCGATATCTGATCAGCAGTAGAAAATCCGCCGGCCAAATGACTAAAACTGGGCACTTTAGCTTGTTTTTCCTGCATGAGGAGATTATTGTGCCCGCACAAGCTGCAATTCTGCACCCATTGTTCTGCCAACGTGGCACACGCCTCACCACGCTCCCCAGAGATCCCTCAGTGTCCTTCATTGCGATATCTGACCGGCGGTAGAAAATTGGCGGGCCAGACACCCGAAAGTGGGCACTTCAGATTATTTTGCCCGCGTGAGGGGCAGTTCTGCACTGAATTTTCTGCCAACATTGCATGTGCATTACCACGCTCCCCAGGGACCCCTCAGTGTCTTTCATTGTGATATCTGACCGGCGGTAGAAAATCTGCAGGCCAGACACCCGAAAGTGGGCACTTCAGATAATTTTGCCCGCGTGAGGGGCAGTTCCGTACCGAATTTTCTGGCGACATTGCACGCGCATTGCCACGCTCCCCAGGGACCCCTCAGTGTCTCTCATTACGATATCTGACCAGCAGTAGAAAATCCGCGGGCCAAATGACTAAAACTGGGCACTTTAGCTTGTTTTTCCTGCATGAGGAGATTATTATGCCTGCACAAGCTGCAATTCTGCACCCATTGTTCTGCTAACGTGGCACACGCCTTGCCACGCTCCCCAGGGACCCTTCAGTGTCCTTCATTGCGATATCTGTCTAGCAGTACAAAATCCGCAGGCCAAATGACCAGAACTGGCCACTTTAGCTTGTTTTTCCTGCATGAGGAGATTATTGTGCCCGCGCAAGCTGCAATTCTGCGCCGATTTTTCTGCCAACATGGCACACGCCTTGACATGCTCCCCAGGGAGCCCTCAGTGTCTTTCATTGCGATATCTGACCGGCGGTAGAAAATCTGCGGGCCAGTGCGCATGCCATGTTGGCAGAAAATTTGGTGCAGAATTGCAGCTTGCGCGGGCAAAATAATCTCCTCATGCGGAGAAAACAAGCTAAAGTGCCCAGTTTTGGTAGTTTGGACCGCGGATTTTCTACCGTGGGTCAGATATCGCAAAGGGCGCCCCTAATGGGTCCCTAGGGAGCATAGCACGGCACGTCCTATCTTGGCAGAAAAATCACTGCAGAATTGCAGCTTGCGTGGGCAACATAATCTCCTCACATGGGAAAAACAAGCTATAGTGCCCAGTTTTGGTCATTTGGCCCGTGGATTTTCTATTGCGGGTCAGATATCGCAAAAGGAGGCCCTAATGGGTCCCTGAGGAGCATAGCAATGTGCGTCCCATCTTGGCCCAAAAATGGTTGCAGAATTGCAGCTTGCGCGGGCAAACCCACCTGAAGTGCCCACTTTCAGGCGTCTGACCCGCAGATTTTCTACCGCCGATCAGATATCGCAATGCAAGACACTGAAGGGTCCCTGGGGAGCGTAGCAATGTGGGTGCCATGTTGACAGAAAAATCGAGGCGGAACTGCTTCTCAAGAGGGCAAAATAATCTCCTCATGCAGAGACAACAACCTAAAGTGCCCAGTTTTCGTAGTTTGGCACCTCAAATTGTTTTGTCTGCGAGAGGCAAGAGGTAGGCGGTAGCCAAATCCCGGACACTGACCTCTTTTTGATTGTTTGACCCCAACTCCGCTGCTGATAATCTCTGTCATTTCGCCCCAAATCGTAAATCTGATGTAGATGACCCCTCCCATTTGTGATGCTTCTCTTTCGTTCTGTCTAATCTGAATTCTCTTTACCGTCCATTTGAGAGTACAACTTCATTTTGATTCGGGTTGTCACACTGTCAAATATTTCAGCCCCTTGACGACCAAAATGATAGAGCATTTTGTTCTCTCTACATGACCCAGACCGAAAATCGGAGGGATGCATACTCCCCTGAAGTGGTATCTGAGAATCCGAATATCTAATTTTTATCGTTATCGGTCAACACATAAAAGAGGGAAAGTGTTATCAGTGTCAAAGGGAGGTTAGTGTTCGGAATTTGGCTACCGCCTACCTCTTGGCGAGAGGGGCAATTATGCGCCGAATTTCCTCCCAACATGTTGGCCGCGGTACTATCCTTCCTGCGGACCCAGCAGTACCTCCGGCCACAATATTTGACCTGCCGTAGAAAGCCTGCAGCCGGAAATCTGCCAGGCAAATCACTGAAACTGGGCACCTCAGATTGTCTCGCCTATGCGAGAGGCAATTATGCTCCTAATTTTTTCCCAACATGTTGGCCACCGTACTATGCTTCCAGTGGACCCAGCAGTACCTCTGGCCACAATATTTGACCTCCTGTACAAATCTAGATGATATCTGCAGCCGGAAATCTGCCAGGCAAATGACACAAACTGCACACTTCAGATTGTTTCGCCTGCGCAAGAGGCAATTATGTGCTTAATTTTCTCCCAACATGTTGGCCACGTTACCATGCGTCCCGCGGGCCCTGCAGTACCAATGTTTGACCTGCCGTAGAAAACCGCAGCCGGAAATTTGCCAGCCAAATGACTGAAACTGGGCACCTCAGATTATTTCGCCTGCACGAGAGGCAATTATGGGCCGAATTTCCTCCCAACCTGCCACACACATTGCTATGTGTCCTGCAGACCCACAGGAATCCTTACCCATAACATTGGACCTGCCGCGCAGCTGCAGCAGCAAATTAGCCCGCTAAATGACCCAAACTGCACACTTCAGGCAATTATGCGCCTAGTCAGGCCTGCACCTTCCTGACCGCGTTTCAACGTGTTTGCGGAGCTCGTTGTGGCCGAGCTGCCTCTGGGAGCTTCCGTGCTTGCCCTCTTCACGAGCCTCCATTTTTCTTGTTGGTTTTCCTGCAATTTTCCTAGTCTATTTTTCTCTTGTTTTTCTTCTCTTTATCGGACGTCATCTCTTGGTCCAATTAGACCCATCTCATGCCGCCGTGGTCTACGCGATGTGGAACATGCCCCGGCATTCGGCGCTGCGGGGGATTTCTTTCCCTTTCGGCTTGGATCTTTGCCGCCATTCTTCGGCTTGTTTTTCTATTTCTTTTTTTCTTTCCTGCGTTGCCGGATGCTCTGTCCTGATCCGTGCATGATCTCATTCATGTACGCGTCACGTGGGTTGGCCTATGCCATGGCACGAAGCGCCGTGGGCAACTTTCTTCTTCTCTTAAACTAGCTTGTTCGACTTTCTTTAACTATTTTATTTTAGTTATCTACCCTTTGTCTTTTCCCTCTCTCATCTTTGACTTGGCTCTCTCATCTTGCCCTCGTCTTCATTCATCCGTTACTATGTCGAAACTACGTTTGAAGGACGAAACCTTGCATCAAAATTCAATTACTCCGACCACCTATTTTCAAGTTCAACTACTCAGTGGAGGTCAGTACTTACTTATGCTTTCAATTGAACATTTGTTGAGCTCAAATCTCCCTCTTACAGCCGCTTCCCATATCCGAATCACACTCGGAGGCCGAAACTTTCCTTCAACATTAAATTCGACTTTGCGCGCCAAGTTTTCAACTCATCATGGTTAGTAGTATACTTTAAGTTCATTGCAACGATCACCGAGCTCATGGACCTCTTCTCAACCCTCTATCATGCCCAAATTATGCTCCGACATGGAAACTACGCCCCGCCAATGAACTTTTGCAAATTCAACTCTGGCGGCCAATTTCCAAGCTCAACCACTCAGCTCAGGTTCGTAGTTGATTACATCTTTTCAACTCAACGTCTGTGAAACTCACAAAGGTCTTTTCAGCCCGTTCTAATACCGAAATTACGCTTGGAGGCCGAACCTTTACTCCAACATCAAATTCGACTTTGCGGGAAATTTTCGACTTCAACTGCCTCATCACGGTCAGTGTTCATTCAACTGTTCGTTTCAATGATGCTTGAGCTCACCATTTTTTTCCACATTGCCAAACTATGCCCTGACGCCGAAACTTTGCCTTAAGATCAAATTCAATTGCAAGGACTTCCATTTTCAAGTCCCAAGCCACTTATGTAATTGAGGTCAGTTGTTGCTTCTGTCTTCAGCTTCATGTTCTTTTAGCTCGTTATCACGCCGAAATTACACTCAGAGGCCGAAACTACGATCCAACGTCAAGTTCAACTCTGACGCAAATTTTCGACTTCAAACTGCTTTATCAAGGTAAGTTCTCTTTTAAAGTCGTTCGTCTTGACGCTTGAAAAATCGGTGCAGAATTGCAGCTTGCGCGGGCACAATAATCTCCTCATGCAGGAAAAACAAGCTAAAGTGCCCAGTTTTGGTCATTTGGGCCGCGGATTTTCTACCGCCGGTCAGATATCGCAATGAAGGACACTGAAGGGTCCCTGGGGAGCGTGGCAAGGCATGTACGATGTTTGCAGAAAAATCGGTGCAGAATTGCAGCTTGCGCGGGCACAATAATCTCCTCATGCAGGAAAAACAAGCTAAAGTGCCCAGTTTTGGTCATTTTGCCCGTGGATTTTCTACCGCCAGTCAGATATCGCAATGAAGGACCCTGAGGGGTCCTTGGGGAGCATGGTAAGGTGTGTGCCATGTTGGCAGAAAGATCGGTGCAGAATTGCAGCTTGTGCGGGCACAATAATCTCCTCATGCAGGAAAAACAAGCTAAAGTGCCCAGTTTTAGTCATTTGGGCCGCGGATTTTCTACCGCCAATCAGATATCGCAATGAAGGACACTGAGGGGTCCCTCAGGAGCGTGGCAATGCGCGTGCAGTGTTGGCAGAAAATTCAGTGCGGAACTGCCCCTTACGCGGGCAAAATAATCTGAAGTGCTCACTTTCAGGGGTCTGGCCCACGGATTTTCTACTGCCGGTTAGATATCGCAATGAAGGACCCTGAGGGGTCCTTGGGGAGCATGGCAAGGTGTGTGCCATGTTGGCAGAAAGATCGGTGCAGAATTGCAGCTTGCGCGGGCACAATAATCTCCTCATGCAGGAAAAAACAAGCTGAAGTGCCCAGTTTTGGTCATTTGGCCCGCGGATTTTTTACTGCTGGTCAGATATCGCAATGAAGGACACCGAGGGGTTTCTCGGGGAGCGCGGCAATGCATGTGCAATGTCGGCAGATAATTCGGGCCGGAACTGCCCCTCACGCGGGCAAAATAATCTGAAGTGCCCACCTTCGTGTGTCTGGCCCGCGGATTTTCTACCGCCGATCAGATATTGCAATGAAGGACACTGAGGGGTCCCTCAGGAGCGTGGCAATGCGCGTGCAGTGTTGACAGAAAATTCAGTGCGGAACTGCCCCTCACGCGGGCAAAATAATCTGAAGTGCCCACTTTCGGGTGTCTCGCCAGCAGATTTTCCACCGCCGGTCAGATATCGCAATGAGAGCTCCCTGGGGAGTATGTCAAGGTGTGTGCCATGTTGGCAGAAAAATCGGTGCAGAATTGCAGCTTGCGCAGGCACAATAATCTCCTCATGCAGGAAAAACAAGCTAAAGTGCCCAGTTTTAGTCATTTGGCCCGCGGATTTTCTACTGCTGGTCAGATATCGTAATGAGAGACACTGAGGGGTCCCTGGGGAGTGCGGCAATGCACGTGCAATGTTGGCAGAAAATTCGGGGCGGAACTGCCCCTCACGTGGGCAAAATAATCTGTAGTGCCCACTTTTGGGTGTCTGGCCCGCAGATTTTCTACTGCCGGTCAGATATCGCAATGAAGAACACTCAAGGGTCTCTGGGGAGCGTGGCAATGTATTTACCATGTTGGTAGAAAAATCGGTGCAGAATTGCAGCTTGCGCGGGCACAATAATCTCCTCATGCAGGAAAAACAAGCTAAAGTGCCCAGCTTTGGTCATTTGGCCCGCGGACTTTCTACTGCTGGTCAGATATCGCAATGAAGGACACTGAAGGGTCCCTGGGGAGCGTGGCAAGGCATGTACCGTGTTGGCAGAAAAATCGGTGCAGAATTGCAGCGTCTGCGGGCACAATAATCTCCTTATGCAGGAAAAACAAGCTAAAGTGCCCAGTTTTGCTCATTTGGACCGCGGATTTCCTACCGCTGCTCAGATATCGCAATGAAGGCCACTGAAGGATCCCTGGGGAGCGTGGCAAGGCATGTACCGTGTTGGCAGAAAAATCGGTGCAGAATTGCAGCTTGCGCGGGCACAATAATCTCCTCATGCAGGAAAAACAAGCTAAAGTGCTCAGTTTTGGTCATTTGGCCCGCGGAGTTCCTACCGCCGGTCAGATATTGCAATGAAGGCCACTGAAAGGTCCCTGGGGAGCGTGGCAAGGCGTGTGCCATGTTGGCAGAAAGATTCGGTGCAGAATTGCAGCTTGTGCGGGCACAATAATCTCCTTATGCAGGAAAAACAAGCTAAAGTACCCAGTTTTGGTCATTTGGACCGCGGATTTTCTACTGCCAGTCAGATATCGCAATGAAGGACACTGAAGGGTCCCTGGGGAGCGCGGCAATGCATATAGCATGTTGGCAGAAAAATCGGTGCAGAATTGCAGCTTGCGCGGGCACAATAATCTCCTCATGCAGGAAAAACAAGCTAAAGTGCCTAGTTTTAGTCATTTGGCCCGCAGATTTTCTACTGCTGGTCAGATATCGCAATGAGACACACTGAGGGGTCCCTGGGGAGCGCGGCAATGCATGTGCAATGTTGGAAGAAAATTCGGGGCGGAACTGCCCCTCACGCGGGCAAAATAATCTGAAGTGCCCAATTTCAGGGGTCTGGCCCACAGATTTTCTACTGCCGGTCAGATACTGCAATGAAGGACACTGAGGGGTCCTTGGGGAGCATGGCAAGGCGTGTGCCATGTTGACAGAAAAATAGGTGCAGAATTGCAGCTTGCGCGGGCACAATAATCTCCTCATGCAGGAAAAAACAAGCTAAAGTGCCCAGTTTTGGTCATTTGGCCCGCGGATTTTCTACTGCTGGTCAGATATCGCAATGAAGGACACTGAAGGGTCCCTGGGGAGCGTGGCAATGCATGTACCATGTTGGCAGAAAAATCGGTGCAGAATTGCGGCTTGCGCGGGCACAATAATCTCCTCATGCCGGAAAAAACAAGCTAAAGCACCCAGTTTTGGTCAGTTGGCCCGCGGATTTTGTACTGCTGGCCAGATATCACAATAAAGGACACTGAAGGGTCCCTGGGGAGCGTGGCAAGGCATGTACCGTGTTGGCAGAGACATCGGTGCAGAATTGCAGCTTGTGCGGGCACAATGATCTCCTCATGCAGGAAAAACAAGCTAAAGTGCCCAGTTTTAGTCATTTGGCTCGCGGATTTTCTACCGCCGGTCAGATACTGCAATGAAAAACACTGAAGGGTCCCTGGGAAGCGGGGCAATGTGCATGCGATGTTGGCAGAAAATTCAGTGCGGAACTGCCCCTCACGCGGGCAAAATAATCTGAAGTGCTTACTTTCGGGTGTCTGGCCCGCAGATTTTCTACCGCCGATCAGATATTGTAATGAAGGACACTGAGGGGTCCCTCAGGAGCGTGGCAATGCGTGTGCAGTGTTGGCAGAAAATTTGGTGCGGAACTGCCCCGCACGCGGGCAAAATAATCTGAAGTGCCCAATTTCAGGAGTCTGGCCCACAGATTTTCTACTGCCAGTCAGATACCACAATGAAGGACACTGAGGGGTCCTTGGGGAGCATGGCAAGGCGTGTGCCATGTTGACAGAAAAATAGGTGCAGAATTGCAGCTTGCGCGGGCACAATAATCTCCTCATGCAGGAAAAAACAAGCTAAAGTGCCCAGTTTTGGTCATTTGGCCCGCGGATTTTCTACTGCCAGTCAGATATCGCAATGAAGGACACTGAAGGGTCCCTGGGGAGCGCGGCGAGGCATGTAGCATGTTGGCAGAAAAATCGGCGCAGAATTGCAGCTTGCGCGGGCACAATAATCTCCTCATGAAGGAAAAAACAAGCTAAAGTGCCCAGTTTTGGTCATTTGGCCCGCGGATTTTCTACTGCTGGTCAGATCTCGCAATGAAGGACAGTGAAGGGTCCCTGGAGAGCGTGGCAAGGCATGTACCGTGTTGGCAGAAGAATCGGTGCAGAATTGCAGCGTCTGCGGGCACAATAATCACAGCGCCGGGGCCTCAATTTAAGGGGGGGTTTAAGTTGATTGCGTTATTCAAAGTATAATAATATGTTTAGTGCGGCCGAAAACCCGATTTGATACTTCGGATTTAAGGCTCGGCGAAATCTAATCCCTAATCTAATCTATAGTAATCCAAATAAAGCTTGACTAAACTTCCAGTATCGTTGCGCCTTTGGCGAGCCACAAAATGCAATACGAAATATAAAGAATGAAAGGTCTTAAAACGGGTTTCAAAACTTCACGTTTAAAGCACGTAGATATTGTTATCGATACTTTACATTTCGAGATACGTTTAAAGACCACTGAAATGGGAAAAAAAAATCTCGTTTAAAAGTGTTTGAAACTCGATACGAAACTTGAGGTTTAAAACGACCTTAAACTCATCTGCAGATGATCTGCAGATAATCTGCAGACCGTCTGCGCTGCAGATCGTATTTAGACCGGCACCGGTCTAATACGATCTGCGGTCTCTGCAGACCGTCTGCAGATCATCTGCAGATCATCTGCAGATGGATTTAAAGTCGCTCTAAATGTGAAGTTTCGTATCGAGTTTCAAGCGCTTTTAAATGAGATTTTCTTTTTGCCGTTTTAGCGTCGTTTAAATGTAATTCGAAATGTAAAGTATAGAAATTGATATCTACGTGCTTTAAACCTGAAGTTTTGGAACCCGTTTCAAGACCTTTTATTCACTATCTTTCGTATTGCGTTTTATCCCTGGCGAAAGGTGTGGCGATACTTCAAGTTTAGGCCAGCTTTATTTGGATTACTATAGATTAGATTAGGGATTAGATTTCGCCGAGCCTTAAATCCGAAGTATCAAATCGGGTTTTCGGCCGCACTAAACATATTATTATACTTTGAATAACGCAATCAACTTAAACCCCCCTTAAATTGAGGCCCCGGCGCTGTGAATCTCCTCATGCAGGAAAAACAAGCTAAAGTGCCCAGTTTTGGTCATTTGGCCCGCGGATTTTCTACCGCTGGTCAGATCTCGCAATGAAGGACAGTGAAGGGTCCCTGGAGAGCGTGGCAAGGCATGTACCGTGTTGGCAGGAAAATCGGTGCAGAATTGCAGCTTGTGCGGGCACAATAATCTCCTTATGCAGGAAAAACAAGCTAAAGTACCCAGTTTTGGTCATTTGGACCGCGGATTTCCTACCATCGCTCAGATATCGCAATGAAAGACACTGAGGGGCCCCTGGGGAGCGTGGCAATGCACATGCAATGTTGGCAGAAAATTCAGTGCGGAACTGCCCCTCACGCGGGCAAAATAATCTGAAGTGCCCATTTCTGGCCAGCAGATTTTCTACTGCCGGTCAGATATCACAATGAAGGACACTGAGGGGCCCCTGGGGAGCGCGGCAATGCACATGCAATGTTGGCAGAAAATTCAGTGCGGAACTGCACCTCACGCGGGCAAAATAATCTGAAGTGCCCACTTTCGGGTGTCTGGCCCGCAGATTTTCTACTGCCGGTCAGATATCACAATGAAGGACACTGGGGGGTCCCTGGGGAGCGCGGCAATGCATGTACCGTGTTGGCAGAAAACTCGGTGCAGAATTGCAGCTTGCGCGGGCACAATAATCTCCTCATGCAGGAAAAACAAGCTAAAGTGCCCAGTTTTGGTCATTTGGCCCGCGGATTTTCTACCGCCGGTCAGATATCGCAATGAAAGACACTGAGGGGCCCCTGGGGAGCGCGGCAATGCGCGTGCAATGTTGACAAAAAATTCGGTGCGGAACTGGCTCACGCGGGCAAAATAATCTGAACTGCCCACTTTCGGGTGTCTGGCCCGCGGATTTTCTATCGCTGCTCAGATATTGCAATAAGAGACACTGAGGGGTCCCTGGGGAGCGTGGCAAGATGTGTGCCATGTTGGCAGAAAAATCTCTGCAGAATTGCAGCTTGCACGGGCAAACCCACCTGAAGTGCCCACTCTCGAGTGTCTGGCCCGCGGACTTTCTACCGCCGGTCAGATATCGCAATGAAGGACACTGAGGGGTCCCTGGGGAGTGTAGCAATACACGTGCAATGTTGGCAGAAAATTCGGTGCGGAACTGCCCCTCACGCGGGTAAAATAATCTGAAGTGCCCACTTTCAGGTGTTTCAAGTTTTTCACCCTGAATTCCACTTGAAATAGTGGTGAAAAAAGTTTTAAATTTTTCACCTCGTTTCTCAGTGAAAAATGCGTAAAAATCCCGCTGAATTTTGGGTGAATAGTTGGTGTAAAACTCATAAATTTTGTTTCAAGTTTTTCACTTGAATTCCACCTGAAATAGTGGTGAAAAAAGTTTTAAATTTTTCACCTCTTTTTCAGTGAAAAATGCGTAAAAATCCCGCTGAAGTTTAGGTGAATAGTTGGTGTAAAACATTATGAGTTTTGTTTCAAGTTTTTCACCTTGAATTCCACTTGAAATAGTGGTGAAAAAGTTTTAAATTTTTCACCTCTTTTTTCGGTGAAAAATGTCTGAAAAACCCGCTGAATTTTGGGTGAATAGTTGGTGTAAAACATTATGAGTTTTGTTTCAAGTTTTTCACCTTGAACTCCACTTGAAATAGTGGTGAAAAAGTTTTAAATTTTTCACCTCTTTTTTCGGTGAAAAATGTCTGAAAAACAAACAACATTTTTCACCGTAAATTGAGGTGAAAAATTTGAATCTCCCAACCAGTGTCACAAGGGATTTGTCAAAAGTCTGATGGGGAAAAGGTAATGCATGAAGTGGACCCTAAATTAATACTAAGAACGGCTTAGTGGTGGACCTCAATGTAGAGAACAGCTCGGTGGTGGGTACCAGCTCTGCACTCAATTCGTAGTTTTGCTGCAGCTGCAGCAGAGACCGCTCGTTCAACTCGGGCCTGAGCCACTAACCAATCTCCCTCCTCTTCTTTCTTTCGTAGTCTGAAAAGAAAGACCTGCATAAATCAACCCACAAATCAATACAGAGAACGGCTCGGTGGTGGGGTACCATCTCTGCACCCAATAAATAGGTCGGTGTCAAAATTGCAGCAGAGCCCCTCGTTCAACTCGGGCCTGAGCCTTAATGGACCTAGCCACATCCCTTTTTTGGGATTTGTGGGGAAAGTTAATGCGTAAAGCTGACCTCAACAAGAGTACTGGTACCGGCTCAGTGGTGGGTACCATCTCCGCACTCAGTAATTTGTTGAAGATGCTGCAGTAGAGACCGCTCGTTCGATTCGGGCCTAAGCCTTGGCTGGCCTACTTCATCCTTTTTTTGGACTTTATGGAGAAAAATGATGCATGAAGTACACCTCAAATCAATACCAAGAACGGCTCAGTGGTGGGTATTATCTCTGCACCCAATATTCTGTGACAGATTGCAGCAGAGACTGCTCGTTCAACTCAAGCCTGAGCCTTATGGCCTAGCATCATGCCTTTTTCGGACTTCATGGGAAAGCTAATGCATGAAGTTGACCACAACTCAATACAGAGAACGGCTCGGTGGTGGGTACCACCTCTGCACTAATTGAGTTTGGCGAAGCCGGAATACAGCAGAGACCGCTCGTTCGACTCGGGCCTGAGCCTTTGTGCCCAATGTATATCCCTTTTTGGACTTCATGGAGAAAGATGCATGAAGTTGACCTCAAATTAATGCAGAGAACAGCTCAGTGGTGGGTACCAGCTCTGCACTCAGTAATTTGTATTTGTTGAACTTTGGATGCAGCAGAGACCGCTCGTTTGACTCGGGCCTGAGCCACTAACCAATCTCCCTCCTCTTTTTTCTTTCATAATCTGAAAAGAAAGACCTGCATAAATCAACCCCAACCCAGGGCACAGAACGGTGATTGACATTATTTTCAGGATCTCCTGTAACAATCCAATATCACTCTTTTTTCGGACTTTATGGGGAAAAGTAATGCATGAAGTTGACCACAACTCAATACAGAGAACAGCTCGGTGGTAGTAGGAAAAAGTAATGCAATGAAGTTGACCTCAAATCAATATGGAGAACGGCTCGGTGATGGTGGGTACCATCTCTGCACTAATTGGCTTGTGACGACAGAACACAGCAGAGACTGCTCATTCAACTCGAGCCCGAGCCTTAGAAACCCACGCTTATCCCTTTTTGGGACTTCATGAGGAAAAGCGATGTGCATGGAGCTGACCACAAAGTAGCACAGAGAATGGCTCAGTGGTGGGTACTATCTCTGCCCTCAATAGGAGGAACTGTGTATACAGCAGAGACTGCTCGTTCAACTCGGGCCTGAGCCACTATACTAGCCATGTCTGTCTTATTTTTCTTTGGTAATCTAAAAACAAATACTTGCATAAATCAACCACACCTCAATGCAGAGAACGGCTCGGTGGTGGGTACCAGCTCCGCACCCAATGGACTGTTTCTTGCCTTGAACATTTCTGCAGAGACCGCTCGTTCGACTCGGGCCTGAGCCTTAGGGACCTATGTTCCGACCTTTTTCAGGCCATGGGAAAGTTAATGCATGAGGCTGACCTCAAACTAAGAGGGAGAACGGCTCGGTGGTGGGTACCACCTCTGCACTCGGTAATCTGTTGAAAATGTGGATGCAGTAGAGACCGCTCGTTCAACTCGGGCCTGAGCCATTGTGCTGGAAAATCTCTGTCTTTTTGTTGCAAGCAAAAAGTGATAATAATGGATAAAAGTCAACCCCAGATGCATGCTTGGAACGGCTCGGTGGTGGGTACCATCTCTGCACCCAATAAGTCCGTCTCAAAATCGCAGCAGAAACCGCTCGTTCGACTCGAGCCTGAGCCACTAAACAGTTGCCTTCCTCTTTTTTCCTTTTGTACTGAAAAGAAAGAGCTGCATAAATTAACCACAAAACCAAGAATGGCTCGGTGGTGGGTACCAGCTTTGCACTAATTAGCTGGTAAGTACACAATACAGCAGATCCGCTTGTTTGACTCGGGCCTGAGCCATGACAGGAAAACCTCCGCCTTTTTGTTGCAAGTAAAAAGTGAGTAATAATGGATAAAATTCAACTCACACCTCGATTCCAAGAACGGCTGGACGGGGGGTGGGTACCAGCTCTGCACCGAGTAGACCGGGGTCATTGGACACATTGTGCAGAGAGACTGCTCGTTCGACTCGGGCCTGAGCCTTGATAATCCAATGTCGCTCCTTTTTCGGACTTTATGGGAAAAACTAATACATGAGGGAGGTCAACCTCAAAGCAATATAGAGAACGGCTCGGTGGTGGGTGTGGTGGGTACCAGCTTTGCACCCAATGGATTGTTGCCTTGAACATTTCTGCAGAGACTGCTTGTTCAACTCGAGCCTAAGCCTTAAGGGCCCTAGCACTGAGCCTTTTTTTTTTTTTGCTTCATGGTGAAAGGTAATGCATGAAGTTGACCGCAACTCAATACCAAGAACAGCTCAGTGGTGGGTACCATCTCTGTGTCCAATGCGTGCTGGTGACGGAATAACAGCAGAGACCGCTCGTTCGAGTCGGGCATGAGCCTTAACAAGGTACAACACGGGCTAGATCCTCTTTTTGGACTTCATGAATAAAAGTAATGCATGAGGTTGGACCACGAATTAATACAGAGAACGGCTCGGTGGTAGGTACCATCTCTGCACCCAATAAATCGGTCTGAAATTAATATTGTAGGAGAGACTGCTCGTTCATCTCAGGCCTAAGCCTTAGTGGAGGACTTCACTCCTTTTTTGGACTTTGTGGGAAAATTAAATGCACATGAGGTTGACCTCAAATTAATACAGAGAACGGCTCAGTGGTGAGTACCATCTCTGCACCCAATGTTCTGTACCATTTGAAAGATTGCAGCAGAGACCGCTCATTCGATTAGGCCCGAGCCTTAGTGTCGGACTTCACTCGTTTTTTGGACTTTGTGAGAGAAAAGTAATGCATGAAGCTGACCACAAACCAGTGCAGAGAATGGCTCAGTGGTGGGTACCAGATCTGCACCCAATTCGTAGTTTCGCTGCAGCTGCAGCAGAGACCGCTCGTTCGACTCGGGCCTGAGCCTTAGTGGTGCCCTAACTTCATACCTTTTTTGGACTTTGTGGGAAAAAAGTAATGCATGAAGTCCACCTCAAATCAATACCAAAAACGGCTCAGTGGTGGGTACCATCTCTGCACCCAATAGCTCGTCCCGGATGTTGAAATGACGCAGAGACCGCTCGTTTGACTCGGGCCTGAGCCATTGCTTAGTTCCAGTTCTTTTCTAGACTTTGTGGAGAAAAATAATACATGAGGTCAACCTCAAACTAATACAGAGAACGGCTCGGTAGTGGGTACCATCTCTGCACTCTGTGTGCCGGTGTCATTTGTAAAATTGCAGCAGGACCGCTTGTTCAACTCGGGCCTGAGCCACTATAAACCGAGTGTTTGTGCTCTTTTTTCTTTGGTGTTCTGAATGATAATAAAAAGACCTGCATAAATCAACCCACAACTCAATACCAAAAATGTCTTGGTGGTGGGTACCATCTCTGTATTCAATCAATGGTTTCAGTCCAATTGCAGCAGAGACCGCTCTTTCGACTCGGGCTTGAGCCTTAAATAGTGACCTACACTGATCGCTTTTGTGCACTTCATGGGGAAAAGTAATGCAGTGACCTCAAAGTTATACCCAGAACGGCTCGGTGGTGGGTACCAGCTCTGTCTCAATTACGCGTACCCGAAAACTGTGTATACAGCAGAGCCCGCTCGTTCGACTCGGGCCTGAGCCTTTCGTCCTGTGACTCCTGTCCGCAAACTTTTTTCTCTTTTCGGAATCAACAAAAATGTTATGCAGAAATTTAACCATAATAAATGCGCAGAACGGCTCGGTGGTGGGTACCGGCTCTGCACCCAATATTAAGTTCCCGAGTCACATCCTTTTTTGGACTTCATCGAGAAAAGTAATGCATGAAGTCGGCCTCAAAGTAATGCAGAGAATGACTCGGTGGTGGGTACCACCTCTGTATATCCCTTTTTGGACTTCATGGAGAAAGATGCATGAAGTTGACCTCAAATTAATGCAGAGAACAGCTCAGTGGTGGGTACCAGCTCTGCACTCAGTAATTTGTATTTGTTGAACTTTGGATGCAGCAGAGACCGCTCGTTTGACTCGGGCCTGAGCCACTAACCAATCTCCCTCCTCTTTTTTCTTTCGTAATCTGAACAGAAAGACCTGCATAAATCAACCCCCAACCCAGGGCACAGAATGGTGATTGACATTATTTTCAGGATCTCCTATAACAATCCAATATCGCTCTTTTTTCGGACTTTATGGAGGAAAGTAATGCATGAAGTTGGCCACAACTCAATACAGAGAACAGCTCGGTGGTAGTAGGAAAAAGTAATGCAATGAAGTTGACCTCAAATCAATATGGAGAACGGCTCGGTGATGGTGGGTACCATCTCTGCACTAATTGGCTTGTGACGGCAGAACACAGCAGAGACTGCTCATTCAACTCGAGCCCGAGCCTTAGAAACCCACGCTTACCATCCCTTTTTGGGACTTCATGAGGAAAAGCGATGTGCATGGAGCTGACCACAAATTAGCACAGAGAATGGCTCGGTGGTGGGTACTATCTCTGCCCTCAATATGAGGAACTTGTATACAGCAGAGACTGCTCATTCAACTCGGGCCTGAGCCACTATACTAGCCATGTCTGTCTTATTTTTCTTTGGTAATCTAAAAACAAATACTTGCATAAATCAACCCACACCTCAATGCAGAGAACGGCTTCGTGGTGGGTACCATCTCTGTCCTCAATTATCGGAAACTGAAAACTGTGTATACAGCAGGGAGCACTTGTTTGACTTGGGCCTGAGCCGTAGTCGAATGATGATGCTGCTTCATCCCTTTTTGGCTTTCATGGGGAAAAACTACTGCATGAAGTTGACCTCAAATCAATACCGAGAATGGCTCGGTGGTGGGTACCAGCTCTACACTCAATCTGGAGTTTCAGTCTAGCTGCAGCAGCAGAGATCGCTCGTTCGACTCGAGCCTGAGTCACTAACCAGTCGCCTTCCTCTTTTTCCTTTCATATTGAAAAGAAACAGCTGCATGAAGTCGACCATGAATTAATATGGAGAACGGCTCGGTGGTGGGTACCATCTCTGCACACCGTAAGTCGATCTCAAAATGGCAGCAGAGACCGCTCGTTTGACTCGAGCCTGAGCCGCTGACTAGTGTCCGTCCTCTTTGTCTTTCGTAATTTGAAAAGAAAGATCTGCATAACTCAACCTCAATGCAGAGAATGGCTCGGTGGTGGGTACCAGCTCTGCACTCAGTAATTTGTTGAACGTGTGGATGTAGCAGAGACCGCTCGTTCGACTCGAGCCTGAGCCATTCCGGGGAATGTGTTGTTTTTGTTGCAGATAAAAAAATGTAATGCATAAATCAACCCACAAACCAATACCAAGAATAGCTCAGTGGTGGGTACCATCTCCGTGTCCAATATGTGCCCGTGGCCGCAATGTCCAATATGTGCCTGTGGACGCAATAACAGCAGAGACCGCTCGTTCGACTCGGGCCTGAGCCTTGAGACGCAACTGTATCCCTTTTTTGGACTTCATGGGGAAAGGCAATGCATGAAGCTGACCTCAAATCAATATAGAGAACGGCTCGGTGGTGGGTACCATCTCTGCACCCAATAAGTCGGTCTCAAATGGCAGCAGAGACCGCTCGTTCGACTCGGGCCTGAGCCTTAAGTTCCCGAATCACATCCTTTTTTGGACTTCATCGAGAAAAGTAATGCACGAAGTCCACCTCATATGGAGAACGGCTCGGTGGGGGCACCAGCTCTGCACTCAGTAATCTGTTTGAACATGTGGATGCAGCAGAGACCACTCAATCGACTCGAGCCTGAGGCACTCTACCAATCATGTCTATCTTCTTGTTCTTTGGTATTCTGAATGATAATAAAAAGACGTGCATGAATCAGCCCACAGCCTAGTACGTAGAATGGCTCGGTGGTGGGTACCAGCTCTGCAATAATCCATACGAGAGACCGGAATACAGCAGAGACAGCTCGTTTGATTCGAGCCTGAGCCATAAGACCGGTTTCTGCTTTTTTGCGCTTTGTGGGGGAAAGTAATGCATGGGGTTGATCACAAATAATGCAGAGAACTACTCGGTGGTGGGTAAAATCTCTGCACTTCATACACGATTGTGGAACAACTGCAGAGACCGCCCGTTCGACTCGGGCCTGAGCTATGACTACTGAACTTTGTGCATTAAGTTTTTCCTTCTTCGAACTTCATGGAAAGGTGATGCATGAAGTTGAACATGAATTAATACAGAGAACGGCTCAGTGGTGGGTACCAGCTCTGCTCTCAGTGATAATGATTTGTTTACTGGGATGCAGCAGAGACCGCTTGTTCAACTCGGGCCCGAGCCTTACATCTTGCTTTGCTTTTTGGGATTTCGTAGGGAAAGTAATGCATGAAGATTGATCTCAAATGAATACAGAGAACGGCTCGCTGGTGGGTACCAGCTCTGCACTTGATATGTAATCAACATTGCCGTCTGAGACAGCAGAGGCCGTTCATTCGACTCGGGCCCGAGCTATAACTGTGCAGTTCGATTTTTCCTTTTGTACTGAAAAGAAAGAGCTGCATAAATTAACCACAAACCAACACTAAGAACGGCTCGGTGGTGGGTACCATCTCCGCACTCAGTAATTTGTTGAAGATGCTGCGGCAGAGACCGCTCGTTCGACTCGGGCCTGAGCCTTGCCATTCTAATCTCATCCTTTTTTGGGCTCTGCACGGAAAGGTGATGCATGAAATTGACCTCAAATTAATACAGGGAACGGCTCGGTGAGGGGTACCAACTCTGCACTTGCGACAAAGGCAGAAGAATATTTGCAGCAAAGCCCGCTCGTTCGACTCGAGCCTGAGCCACTGTACCCTGTCCCTCCCCTTTTTCTGTGGTAATCTAAAAAGAAATACTTACATAAATCAACCCACACCTCAATACAGAGAACAGCTCGGTGGTGGGTACCAACTCTGCACCCAGTAGCTGGCTGGATGCAGTCAAAACATTGCAGCAGAGAGCGCTCGTTCAAGTCGAGCCTGAGCCTTATGACTTCGCCATTGCTTTTTGGACTTCATGGGGAAAGAAATGACGCATGAAGTTGACTATAACTCAATACCGAGAACGGCTCGGTGGTGGGTACCAGCTCTGCCCTCAATGGCCAGTTAATTGTGAAATTGCAGCAGAGACCGCTTATTCGATTCGGGCCTAAGCCTCAGCTGGCCGACTTCATCCTTTTTCTTCGACTTCATGGGAAAAATTAATACGTGAGGTTGAGCCCAAAGTAATACAGAGAACAGCTCGGTGGTGGGTACCATCTCTGCACTCAATAACCAGTTGCCGTTTGAGATACAGCAGAGAGTGCCTGTTCAACTTGAGCCTGAGCCACTGCACCCTGTCCCTCCCCTTTTTCTGTGGTAATCTGAAAAGAAATACTTGCATAAATTAATCCACACCTTAATGCAAAGAACGGCTTGGTGGTAGGTGCCATCTCTGCACTCAATATATCTGTGTTATTCGAAAAATTGCAGCAGAGACTGCTCGTTCGACTCGAGCCTGAGCCTTAGCGTCCAACATCCCTTTTTAGACTTTGTAGGGAAAAGTAATGCATAAATCAACCCACAACCCATTGCACAGAACGGCTTGGTGGTGGGTACCGGCTCTGTCTCAATTACGCCTAACCGAGAATTGAGTATACAGCAGAGACCGCTCGTTCAATTCGAGCCTGAGCCTTAAGTGAGCGATCCCCTCCTTTTTTGGACTTCCACTGGTTGGGAGGTTCAAGTTTTTCAGCACAATTTACGGTGAAAAATGTCGTTTGTTTTTCAGACATTTTTCACCGAAAAAGTAGTTGAAAAACTCAAACCATTTTCACTATTTTTTGAGCTCAAGGTGAAAAATTCAAAAGAAAGGCAAGAAGTGGTGAAAAATATTTGAATTTTCCAGCTACTTTTTCAGTGAAAAATGTCTGAAAAACAAACAACATTTTTCAGCGTAAATTGTAGTGAAAAATTTGAATTCCCCAACCAGTGTTCCTGAAGAAAGTAATGCATGAAGTGGACCGCAAATTAAGTCAAAAAATGGCTCGGTGGTGGGTACCAGCTCTGCCCGTAGTAACCATTTCTTCCGAGACTGCTCGTTCGACTCGGACCTGAGCTTTAGTGACTGAGTTTTTTCTTACACTCAAGTGAGTATATGTAAAGCCCCGGATAAATCCAGTGATGGTGCATCAGCCGACGCGACGCGATATGCCGCGCACAAAATCACACTGTTGGTGCTGAAAAATAAAGCCGGCAAGAGAAACTTCAAAAGAGTATTTACACCGGCTCGTTGGTCGGTACTATCTCTGCTCCTCGTATGATATCAAGGAAGCTGCAGCGGAGACCGCCTGTTTGACTCGGGCTCGAGCCATTTCCCTGGTTGGACCATCTTTTTCATTCAAGTACGCAGACAGAGATCAGGCATATATCACCTCACACACCATTACGTTCATTACTTCCTCGAGTATGTCTTGCTCTCGGGCATCTCGAGCAAGAGTTCAACGAACTTCGGCTTTAATTCCGTTCATACTCGCTTCTTAAGTGGTTTCATGGCGCGGTCAATCGTCGGGCCCTTCGTAGCCTAGATTAATGCCAGTTAGCTCGTGGTCCATCTGGTCTTCAAAAGTCAACCCAATTCAAACCATCTAGCTCCAGGTACCTTTCTTACAAAGTGCTTCCTTCGACCTGGCTTCATTCAAGTTGGGATTCAAACTCCTTCGCATCGGTCCTCTCGTTCGAATTCCGTTCACGATGCATAACATACCTCCATTGCTCTCAGTAAGTTACATCCTGAGCAATTTTTCGATTCAGAAGCGCAACAATCCACTTAAGATTCCCTCCCGGGGTCTTCATCAATTTGACCCAAGCTCGTCCACTCATGGCCATGCCGACACGCCAATCGAAGCACTGTGGGTTTTCGAGTTCAGGCTTTGGCCCAGATAAGTGTATGTTCATTCAGACCTTGGTTTCCCCCGCCTCTCTCGCTGTACGTTCTCCCGAATCCAACCCCTATAATACGCCGAATTTTCAGTATCCCACATCAACTCTGAGTTCAATGAAATTTAGCGCACCCACTTCCGCTCGGAATTCCTTTCGCGGTTCATCTTGAACTTGAATCGAATCCAATACGATACGCGCGTCTCGCTTGGCGTGCGGGATTGAAATAATGAAGTCCCGTGCGAGAGTTTCGACATGATTATGATTATATCTGCAGAAACTGCGTCCGAACATCGTGACCACACCTACACGCTAGGGTGAGGAGGACAACGATGTGCGCCGCAGGCGCAGATTTTGAGTCCGCAAAGGCGAAATGTCCGATGGATCATTCGGGCAAGAACAAGTCTACGCATACTCGACCAAGAACGAGTCCCGGGCCCGTGGGCATCTCACATCTGTCTGCGCGCACCGGACTCGCGGGGGAGTCGGCGCAACTGTGCGCACCGCCTCGACGCGAACGCACATGCCAGTCCGGCATTCGGGCAGGTCCAATCTACTCGCCGGGGTGTACGAGGGCGTCGGGGGAGAATAACATGAAGATAAATGGGTAAAGGAAAAGGTACGCACATCTCCCTCTGTAGACTTGTACCCATCGCGTCCGCGTCCGCATACGTAGTGCATGTACCGCGGAGCTGCCAGTAGCCACGCAGGTCGACCGCAGGGGCTTAAAATGAGAACTTTACACTGGCAGATGCGCAGTCCCTGCAAAATAAACGTGTTAGCACATAGTATATAATGCAAAGTTCGAGGGGAGGGAACACGAGAGAGGAGGGAAGTGGGGTGCGTCGCAAGTAACACGGAACACTACGCACCGCAACACAACACGTTCTCTGCTTCCTTGAGCTTCAAATAATCGCCTTTTGCGAGGGCGGGCCGGGCAACTTTAAATTGTAGCGCGGCGGCGGAGTGCCTCCACGATGACGGTCCACGGACACGTTGAAGGCTTTGGAGCGGATGAGGAGGATTGCGGTTACGGAGTAGCATTACATAGTGAAGGTAAGGCCTAAGCACGAGAAGGGAGAAGGATGGGAGAGGGCGGAAGAAATAAGCAAATGAAAACGACCAATGCTAACCCGCGCCATGGCACCCTAGGGCCTCCCCACGCGACATGCGTGCCGTTGCAAAACCGTCGGTGCAGCCATATGCGATGGTTCGTGGAGAAGGCATCGTGTATGTCCAGGCTCGTCAGTCAGACGACTTTCAAGGGAACGTTGGAACGTTGGGAGGCGGCTGAAGCCTAACAAAGGCCTGAATCCTGAGGCCTCAGGGGTGGCGTGTTTGTCGTCGGTGTTGGTACATAGAAGGACTCGGGAGACTTTGAGGATGAAGTGGAAGAACACAAAGAGTCGGATTGCCTTTTTAGGAATTTGTTCCGACTTGCCTTCGACCACGATGTCTTTTTTTTGCCCCGCGTCAAATGACGCTGCTCCGTATTTCAGGCCGAATTGATCTTTAGCCTCCTCCTCCTCCTCCTCTCTTGATAGAAACGCGATCGATGAACGCAACAAAAGTATCTTATAGTAACTACTGGATGCCCGGGCCTGGATCACGAAACGCACATATGCATGCAAACGACGGTGAGCCAAACAGTAGCGCTCCTGATTGATTGTTCCCTTCAGCGGCACCAAAGAGAAGAGATCTACAGCAAAACGGGAAATGGACTCGCGGGAGAAGCTCAGCATCCATCTAGGTCCAAATAATATTACGCTGCACGAGAAATTCCGAACGGCTCTGCCCCCCTTGCTGTAGACACCTAACTCATTCGCAACCAACGAGCCTGAACGCTGTGAACCCCGTCCATGGCCATGGCCAATAGGCTGTAGGCATTACCTTAGACTTCTCAGTCTCCGAGTCCGCCCTCCTCCGCGGAGAGTACGTTGCTATTCGCACAATCCAGTTTTCCTGCAACCCTCCATCATACATGAGCGGGAGCAGGTCCCCGTCCGCACTCGTCGCCGCCCGAACATGGCTTCGCAGTTGCAATCTGCATTCGAGCTATGTAGTCCATTCTATCTCTTTCAGGTACACTCGAAATTAATTGGCGACTGGGCCCAGAGTTGCGCCGAAATTCCAAGTCGGCAAATCTGTTCCTGCTCTGACTTGAGTCAAATCCGTGCTACTCTGCCTCTGCCGCTACTGCTACTCTCGGTAATTATTCATTCCCTTGCTCACCCCCGGACCTCCATTCAATTCAACATTACCGACCACCCCGGCCCAACTGCTGTACATGTGACGAACGGACGTCATCTCTCGCCCCCTCTCTTGCTGCCCGGGAGTCAAGACCATTATTCCCTTCCTTTCAATCGAATTTTTCGGATGTCCGACGACGGGCGGACTTTCGGAACACCTTAGGCTCCTCGGGCAAGCCATCGACCCGAGCAGCGCAACACAAAACAACAGCACCTTGTGGGACAGTTCCCGTCCCTGTCCATCCACGCGGATGGGCAAGGGGAGCGGTAGCGGTAACGATACCTGCCACAAACATCGAACCCCCCCCCCCCCCCCCCCCCCCCCCCTCCGCTTCTAGCCCCAGAACCACGAACCCTGAACCGGCATCATTCAAATCCCTTCCCGCGAAGGGGTACGAACACCAACTTGACCAAACACGAATATTTTGTGGGGTAGGTCAGCAAATGAATTTTAACCATCGCACCCTTTCTACGCTCAAGGCGGTGCATTATCTAATCCAATCTAACAGCGCGTCTGCAGTTCTTCATGAAATCACGCGTCTTCTGCATGTGAAGCTCAGGCTCGGGTGGATCAAGTAGCTCCCTCGCAAACACTGAGGGAAATGGGCGAAAAATGTGGGAACGACGCGTCCAACGCGTCGTGTCGCGCTGCGTATCAGGCGGGACGCCCGACGCGCCGTGCGCCATAGATACTTCACATCACATCCAAGTGAAGTTCTCACTGCTATTCCCGCCTTCTCCTAACGTCACTCTCTCTCTTCGTATAGATTACACCCAATTCACCCGGTAGTTTCGATGGTCCGACGTGCGGCGACGGCGCGCCCCTTCTCACTGCGATGCGCAAGCCAACTCAGAGCGGGAATATACTGTTGCGCGCGACATCCCCCCTCCATACCAGAATAACGCATACTCCAATTTCAACCCATCCTTCCATTTTTGGAACGCACCCCAAAAATTGAATTCCCGCGCCCCCTTGCCTTCCCTCAAACAATCATTCCCAGTCTACTGGCCCTAAAAATTCGCACCCTCGGTCCCGCTGTACGAACCCATGCAACCCCGTCTGCACTAACCAAATCCAGAGTCACCGCCCTCCTCACCCGACATGCCCGCGTCCATGCACTGCCTCGGGACCATCGTGGCGCCGCCATCGACAACAGCGTAGGTAAGTAGTCTATTCACCGGTGCCCCCCTCACGCATTCCCTAGTTCAGTAGTGCTCTTCGAAGAACGCAGTCAAATTCATTTCGGGGATTTACGCCGGCTATTGAGCTCGAGCTCGTTCCTGCCGCGAACGCCAACGTTGACAAGTATATGATTTTCATCGGCTTCGCGCGGTAACTAGATGGCCTGGCCAAGGTAGTTTACGTTGAGGGGCGCCTTCCGCTCTGTCCGGAAGTAGTCAACTCAGCTTCGCGGGGTTGAGCTTCATTGTGCGAGGCTTCCTTGCCAGATTTTCTGTGTGGAAGTACCCCAGATTCTATAGCTAATTACAACCACGCTTACCCGTCTCCGTCGGGAGACCTCTATTAATATTCTGTCGAAATTTAGTGCTTTTTGTTGCAGTGCCTATTCTTATGTAGGTATTCCGCAGTGGAACTGTTTCGTGGAGGCTGGTCTCGTTGAATCAAACAGTTTTTCGGCAAAGAATATCGTTCAACTTCGGCGATGCCGCGCTGGGCAGCGCAACGACGCGGGAATAATTCAGGTGGCCTCCATCTGAGATCTGGCCATAGAACTACAACATTTTTCCCTGTTAGGGAGTTTTAGATTCCAAAAAGACGCACTCTAACTTCGAATCAGCAATCCGCGGCGACCAACGGAGATCCTGAGTCTTTCCCTTGTATATGACAGGTCGGAGGGCAGTTCCATCTGCACAGGTGGTCTCGATGATCGTCACAGGCTTCCGATTCCCGTCCTCGACATGGTGGGCTGTGAGCTGGTCCCGACCTACAAGAACCAAGCTCTGTGCGCCAAACAACCCCAACTGGATGCCTTTCTCATCCATGTTGTGTTGTAGTCTTGTAGATATTCTCGGAGGGATATTATATATATTCCAGGAGAATATCTTCAAGAATATCGAAGTATTCTGAGAGGAGAGCGCGATTTAATCAGCGCGCCCGGCAACTCTCAAGCGCTGAAGTCCACCGCACCTTGACATCAGGGTGCCAAGAAGTATATTCAGCAACCACCGTCATCGTCAGAGGCGCCCCCCGGAGGAAGAATTTGGGACGTCCGGAAGGGGTAAGACCAGAAGCTGCAACAGCTACGATAGCTTCTTGAGTCCGGACTTCGTACGCGGAATCTTCGGCTTTAAGTACGTCTCATTTGTTTTCCGAGCTATGATCTGGCCGTCAACGAAAATTTTAGGTGCGTCGTGTCACGCGTGACACGACGCGTTCGATCGCTCATTTTATGTATTATAGTCCCCCTAGTCAATTGTGGCACTCGTCAAGGCTACTCTGAATGTATATATGGGGTCTTGGTACAACATTTCTCGGGAGAGCGAAGCTCATAAAATGTGTGAGTGCAATATCAATGAGGAGGAAATATTTCCATGGAATGGCCCGCCTCCACCGATATAATCTTCTGGGGTCATAACCGCGCCGGCCGCGCCTCTAGACTCTGAATATTTGACTATATACCCCGCCTTCTCCTCCTCTGTGAGATAGATGGGCTTGTAGAAGTCCACACATCACTGGAATCAGTGAGAGCAGGCATGCTGGCCGTCTTCCGATTGGGGTCGGCGAAGAGCTTATCCGTCCGGTAGTCGGAACGGAACTGATTTGAGCGGGGCTTTTTACAATGCTTTGAGCAAAAAATCGTGGCAAGAATTGAAACAGACACTTTTTTTTTGCTGCTCAGGCAGCTCAGCAGCTCGTTGATCATATTGGTCGCATTCTCGCTTAGTGCCCCGCAGGAGGCTGTTGTAAATCGTCGTGAGTTACTAACAAGCACTCTAGTGTGCCTGGCACACATGTAGCAATTTGAAGGACAACAGGTGAACTTTGGTGGGCGATGAGAGGGATTGGGGGTGGAAGAAGATCGTATGCAGGAAAGGGTACAGGCCGCTTTAAAAATCTAAGGATACACAATTAGTAGCCATGACTTCCTACCCTGTATTAACCTCCCCAAAGGAATTAGATCCATAGGCGATATTGGATAAGATAGGCTAGGTGAAAAGTAGATGGTGACGCACGGCTGCTTAACTTATTCTTTGTGTTATGGTCGACCAATTTGGGAGTATAATAATACAATTATCCGTGCAGCTTATTTACTAGGCCGTCTTGTGTGTCGTACTGAATTTTCTACGCCCCTCGGTGCGGCATGGTCGAACAAGCGCAAAAAGGAATCTCGTCTGCTGTCCCAAAATGGTAATTTTGCCTCATCGCCGAGTGTATGGGGCCCATCGCTCGTCAGTATTGCCCCGAGGTCCTCAAAATGATATCATACAGTGCATTATAGCTGGTTTGTTACTTTGCACACCTCATATAGCTCAAAACGGCCGCAAAACTGATATGACTGCTTGACCCGTTAGTAGGTTTGACCCGATGGTCTCAGCCACGGCATGGAATTCCCTTCACAAAAATCACTCCAGGAAGAATGGATGTCGCTGCACAGAAATCTGAATTTTGCGGAACATGCAGTGGGATCACACATCAATTCCGCCGCGGATCTGCCGTCCGCGATCATTCCTATTGCCTCAGTGTACTTATTGCCTAACGGTGACTTCGAGGTTTGATTTCTTTCTTCGGTCACTCCAATCAGACTCCAAGTTGATTTCACGGAACGAAGCTCAAAAGAGCGCTCCCGACGTGGTGGAACCAGTTTTCCATCAACGCTAACTTCAACTCACCCGAGTCAATCAAAAAGCCCCGACTGGAACCTCGAGCTCGTATCGAGCGATCTATAGCAGTGTACATATCCCTTGCTGAATCCCTGCGAATATCAATATTCTCGTGGCTTGGTTCAATGGTTGAAAAACCGGCCCGAGTGACCCGCTCTCGGAACTCGCCGACACTCCTTGCCGTTCGCTTAAATTTGCTACTGCACTGTTTCCCACACATGTTGCCTTCTTCCTTTCACCTCGACCAACTGGGGGCCTACTACTTAATACATAACGCTACTCATCCGCCGATTGCCCGACATGGCTCCTGCTTGCGCCGCCCTTGGGCTCCGCTCTCTTCCCTTCACTCCACCCCACTCAGCCTCCTGACTTCATTATATTATGTTGTCCCTTTCTTTTTGAAGCTACAATAATCCTCCACGTGCGGAACAGACTGAGGGTGGTTCCCTGGGAATTTCAGTGCGTCGTTGCCTTTGTTTATCATCGCGGATAATTGCTAACCGTCCACACAGGCAGGTCATCCAACGCTCTCGATTCACTCTTCTGCTCTGCACACGTCTGTGGGCGCCGACTCTTCTTGTTCATTTCATGTCTTCCCTCTCCCTTGGATTTCCTTTCACCCCATCAAACTCTTCGTTTCTCTGTTATTTTTCATCACCATCCGCCCCCTTATTCACTACTCCGCCCAAAGCAATGGGCGGTGCGAGGGGAACGGGGGCGCAGATCGACCGGTCCTATTGCAATGCGCCTTTTAAATCGGGGTGCGGCGCAGTTGGGCAGTGCACGGCGTAGCATTCAATGCCCTAGATACGGGTGGAGAGGCGGCGTGTATGTACAAATGTAAAAGTATTATTGTAGTTGGCCGGTCTGTAGATGCTATACTGGACGAGAACTACAAAAGAAATCGGTCAAGTACAAATAGGGGTTTATGGCACCGCCACCTGTCAAGCCGATCGAGCGCACTGCTTGCTGAGTCAAACCAGTTAGTAGATCGACGGCAATCTTCCGTTCCACCCAACTTCCACCAAGAGTTGGTCGAGGACGCGCCTCAAGCATTCATGGTCGCGGACGCCGCATTGAAGACAACGCAACGTAGAATCCAAAACCATATCTGCGATGCATGCACCGTCTCTTTTGCAGCCGTACTTTTTTGGTTCTGACTGTCGCCTTTCTGGATAGGTGTGCAAGAAACGAAAGAGTAGGTATTTCCCTCTGAATGGTTGGTATCCTATTGATTTCGGCACTAGTTCGGTGTGCGGTTTATCCAGTATGAACGACCGCGTTCCCCTCAATGTTCTGAACAGGTGACGGTGCTGAGGTGCTTGGGAGCCGCTGCAGTCCCTGTATTAACGTGGGAGTCGATTGCACCTACGCCAATCTTATAAAGGTACGAATATGCGATACACGGGAAGATATGTTGACAATTTTTTGAAAGACCTCGGGGTCAGCCCAAGGGTACTCCCGCGGGCCCTTTCGGATTTGGCATCACTGACTGGCTATCTTCAGATACGTCGCCGCCCTGGAAAGTCGTGTCGAGAAGCTACAACGACTCCTCGAGAAGGTAAGTGTTGTTGACGTTCACCAGTCAATGTACTAACATTTGCAGCTCTTACCGGGAATAAATTTTACTGAACAGCTCGAGAACGGGATCGAAATCGAACCGCTGCTTCAACAGCACCCAGAAACACTCCCTCGGAATGACAACAACGTGAACCTGATCCTTGGCAAATTGAACCTAAATCCGGAGAACCAACGATTTTTCGGCAAATCAAGGTCAGGCCCTCCACGCTCGCTGGAGCTCTGCGCAATTACTCTTTGAGCAGTAATGTCCAACTTCTTGAAACGGCCTTGGACTTTCGTAGAAAAGTCCCCGGATTACCCGAGTTGACGCGGTCACTCTTGCACAAGAGAGAGGAGTTTTGGGCGCCTGTCCAAGTCAGCTGCTCTGCTCCAGCTTTCGGGATCCGGGCTCATCCTTTGCGCAGTGGATGCTTCCGCCTCCTGAGAAAGATCCCCCGGAGTACAAATTTCCCGACCACGACCTAATTCTGGCTCTCGTGAACTTTTATTTCCGGCGAATTAACACTTGCTGGCCGGTTCTCCATAGACCGACCTTTGACCAAAAGATCGCAGACAAGCTGCATTTCCGAGATCGCCGGTGTGTTGCCCACTGGGCCCTTTAAATTTACATTGAAATATTTCCTTTGAACAGCTTCGCCGCTACACTACTCCTGGTTATCTCCCTGGGCTCCCGTCATTCCGACGATCATCGTATATTCCTTGAAGGCGGCGACATGCGCTCCGCCGGATGGGAATGGTATTCCCAGGTCGGTGACACTTCTCTGGAGTCTTCTTTCTTCACGATCCTCACTCACATTTAAGCTAGGTTTCCGTCGTCCCGAAATACCTAATCTACAAGCCCGACCTCTACGAACTCCAACTCTTTGCCCTCTCCGCCATCTACCTCCAGCCGCTCTCGCTCTCCGCCGTCGTTTGGAGTCAGATTGGACTGGGATTACGAAGGGCGCAGGACGTAGGTGCACATCGACGCAGAGCCGGGCCGCCGACGATTGAGAGCGAGCAGTGGAAGCGCGTGTTCTGGTGGGTTTCTACCGCCGTATCAACGCGAAATTCTCCATGCTTCTTTTTTTATGCAGGGTTCTCCTTTGCTTGGAATGGGTCTTCGGCACGCACATAGGGCGCCCTCTCACAATGCACACTCATGAGTATGTACACCTTCAAAACAGATTCGTCTGTTGGGCGAGACTGACTGAAGTTTCCTAGCTTCGATCAAGATCTCCCAATAGAGTGCGACGACGAGTACTGGGATCTCCCCGGTTCCCAACAATTCCAGCAGCCCAAGAACAAACCGTCCGAATTATCGTTCTTCATATCGTATGCGAAGCTTCTCGAAATTCAGGCGGCCGTAGCGACCGCGATAGTAAGTAGCAACTCTTCTCGCCTAAACATCACTCGCACCTATGTTCTGTCTAATCAAATATTAACAGTATTCTCCCCGAAGGCCGAAGAATCTTTCGGGCCATGGCCTGTTTCCGCCGCAGACAGAAGGGCAGCTAATCGTCGCTTTCGACTCAGCACTCAACGCCTGGCTCAGTAACATCCCGTCGCACCGTCAGTCCCATCACACATTTATTTCTCTCCCTCTGCAACAAATAAACAAAACAAAAGCCTGACTGCAACTTACTTCTAGTGCGATGGGAACCGGCGCGCCCAAACAAAATCCACCTACTGCAATCGGCCGTCCTTCACACAGGTGTGTTGTATTCAAGGCGTTCTTCTATGAATATCATCGTTTTACAACGTTCAGATCTTGCTGCACAGGCCATATATTCCTGCGCCGTTTCAAGTCTCGCCTCCAGGTAACTAGAGTTCTTCGAATACATACATCCATTCCGCTCACCATGATGGATTTTCGCAGGCGCCCTCCCGTCCCTCGCTCTCGCCACAAACGCGGCGCGGGCTTGTGTTCGCATCTTTGATGCTTATAAAGAGCGTACGAGCGAGCTCGAGCTTAGTTTCACCATGCTGGTGGGCGCACATTTCGTTTATTGCACATATCCATCCATTCGCCCGCCCGTCCTCCTTTCCGCTGACCAACAATTCTGTACATGCAGCCTCCGGTCTTCATAGCGGCGATCGTCCTCGTTCTGAGCACGTGGAGCGGTCGGAAAACCGGTTTCGCGTTGAATCCCCCCGAGCAGCTTGAACAAGTCCGTTTTTGCCTCAGGCTCACGACCGAGCTCGAGAAAAGGTGCAGCACTCTCCTTTTCCTTAACACCCTTTTTCCTGAGACAACCAGCACACAACTGACTTGAATTTACCAAGATATCCCGCAGCGGGGCGCTATACGTACGTTTTTGAATTTCTAAACAAATGCCGTCCCACGAGCTCATCGGTGTCAAGCGACATCATGCACCGGCTCTTGTACACTGGGGCAGGCCTGGACTCGTTATTCGATATCCGCGCGTTATCGATGACGCTGCCGCCTTTGGCGCAGCGCGGGTACGAGTACGAGGTCAATGAAGGCACCAAGGTATTTAGGGCCGTTTATTTCTTTATTTCTTTCATCGGAGCCGCAACATTAATTTTCGCACCCCGGCAGCATTACGAACCCGCGGACTCTCTCCTTGGCCATGGGTTGAATATGAACAATCATGTCGACGCACACCCACAGTCAGATCCCCTCCTCGACCTCAACCAAATCCTGCACTTTGACATGGACACCCCACAGTACCTAGACGGCCACGGTGCTCAAGCTGTGGGTGCGGACGTCATGAATATGTGGTCCACTGTGCCTTCAAGCTTTCAGTGTGTCTCTCCCTGTCTTCAATCCAAGTTCAGTAATTAAATATTGTTTCCGCCTGGACAGCATGGACGACTGGTCCTACATCATGTCGACAGATATAGAGCTGCCGCCGCAATTTGACAGTTTGGTTTGATTCCGACGACTCCGATGTGCGTAGACCAAGTCCCGTTTTCTTCATGCATTTCATTCACCCTAGACTTAATTAGAACCGGCAAGACTGTGAACCCTCGTAGTGAATGGAATTTCTGAAGCTTCATGGGCAACAACTATTTTAGCGCGGACATCGGAGTCGATCAGTTGTTGCAAGAATGCTAATATGCCGATTTAGTTCATTTTGAGGCTTTAATTCTGAAAGCCGAGACTGCAAGTAACAGAAACAAAATGCATATGACCCAACACTATCGGCCGCACTGAGTTCTGCTTCGCGACTCGCCGCTATAAAGGTGGGTTCGTACTCCGGGACCTTACATTCGCTAAACTGACCCAATTCAACACCAACGCGCGCTCAATAGAGCTGTTTGGCAACCGCAGAAAAATGAAATCTCTCTTAACTCCGGGGCGTGGGTTTCTCTCTTGTGGAGCGCTGTTTTCAATTGAGAACAAGCCATTTTTTTAACAATAGAGCTGTTTGGCAACCGCAGAAAAATGAAATCTCTCTTAACTCCGGGGCGTGGGTTTCTCTCTTGTGGAGCGCTGTTTTCAATTGAGAACAAGCCATTTTTTTAACAATGTGGAGCACCATTTCTTAACTGATTTTTGAACTTTCGCGGTTGCCAAACAGCTCTAATTCGTGCGCGGTTTTATTTATTTATTCAACACTTGTTTGCTTAGTATGGCTGGCCCGGTCGATTCGAAACTACCGGACCGAACCTTAACTCGTGTTTCCGTCTCCCTTCATTTTTTCGCCCTTGGATGGTGCACGCGTCTTGTCACTGCAGAACGCAGAACGCAAGAGTGCCCGTCAAGCTGCCGAAATTCGAGGAAAAAATGAACGGATGTCCGGGTGCGTTGGATCTAATCAAAATCATTGTGGGAGATTAAACGGAGAAGAAGTGCTGTTTGAGCCTAGGTATACACAGAGAAGAAGCGTAAGAAATTATTGCCGAGTCACCCCCAGGGAAAGCGTCCTTTCCCAAAACTCTCAACGCGTTGGAAGTGTTTCGCAACCAAATTGTCCACCTTAGGGGATCCCCTTTCCTTCGCGAAAGTGTCTATGGTGTCGCCAATTCGGAGCCGCACCGTTCGGATGTGCCGCTTGGCTGCATTCCCACACCTCGCGCTCATGTTGCTCACCGCTGGTAATATAGCGATCTCCTCCAAGTCAGGCATCATTGTGGTCATCTCGAGGAACTGCCACTGCGCAAAAACATTAGCCGCAAAGAATTTGGACACGGTATAATGACTGACGACGATATCATCCCCCGCGACTGGCGTCTCCCTGCGCGACATGTCCTCCTCGGTCACCGTCATCTCGAGCACCTGGAGCTGGTGCATTTCCGAGATGAGCGTAATGTTCTTCGGCCCGAAGCTACATGCCCCCTCGCTGTATCCTGGACAGCGGAGCACCAGGAGGGACTCCACGTGTTTAGGAAGCACATCCGAGAAGAATTGGTCGCCGAAACGGTCGTACATTATTCCGACCTGCAAGACCAGGAGCCCCGAGTATGAGGCAAGGTATTCGAGCACATGTTCGGTCATCTCGGGGATGTTGAGTATCTGGAGTCGGATGTTTTCCTGTTTCAAAGTCTCCCACAGTTGTTCGGGACCCCGCGAGTCGTCCAAGCCCAGGATTTTCAGCTCGCGGGAAGCACGTACGCCCCGCTGGAGCCACGGTAGAAACTCTCCCCGAGAGCTCCAGCTATTCCGCGAGCTAAGAACAAGGTCGCGGAGGTTCGAAAGTGGAGGCAGTGCAGCAAAATGGTCGGTTTTGATCATGGCGTCGGTGAGATTTAGGCATTGTACGCTGCTCATCGTATTCAGGGTTTCGATAACCACGGTCTGGGCCCATAACAGGTCGGCGTCTTGGATAGTCCATCTGATAGGAGGAGGTGAATTCAGCGGCTTTTCCCCTGAAGGGTACTCACTCGACGATATTGAGATTTTTCAAAGATTCTATGGCCAGGCGCAAGTATTGGTGCATTCTGTTGACGGCCCAGGTGTATTCAGTGGGCCCATGTATTCCACCGGGTGCCAATGTATTGATTTTGAGTGCCTGGCAACGGCACCACGGCGATTGGCCACTGGCCAGGACTTGGAGTTGTGATATTTCATTGCAAAGGTCGCCGAGTTTGAGCACAAGACAGACGGAGGTGCAGAGGACGGGCTCTACGGCATGTTTAAGATCCCTGGACGCAGCGCGCAGAGATTTCTGGTCCACGATGAAAAGCTATGTATAGAAGGTATTAACAGTGTTCGCCCTGAAGGCCTTCACTTGGGTTGTGAAAACTCTGAAGGCCTTCAGAAGGCTGAAGGCTTCACCTGAAGGGCAAGGCGAAAGGCCTTCATTGATTTTCCCACGGGTGTCGCGGGCAGACGGAGCACCCAGTCGGGTACTAACAAATATCCTCTAGATATTTCATTGTGAGATCGTCTGGCATACTGGTGAGATTACTATGCCCGTTTTACCTCTTACTTAGAACACTAAACAGTCCGCGATGAACATACGCCTACACGTGATGTATGAAGGCCTTCCGAAGCCCTCAGCAATTTTGCCGGAAATTCTGAAGGCCTTCATGAAGCCCGCCTGAAGGCCTTCGGTGTCTGAAGGCCTTCACCCTTCGGGCAAACACTGGAAGGTAAGGTTACCCCTCTGGTGGCCTAGGGTTACGTGTGATGTGTGATGTCACAAGCGCGGCGGGTTACCCCGCCCTCAGTGTTGCCTCTTTTGGGTCATTACCGCATCTGTACAGCCTCGATCGAAAGCAATGAGGTTCTCCCGTGCCCGATCGAACAAACCTCAATCGAGGATCCTCGAACGGACGGACTGACCCGATTGAGGATTCCGCTGCAGCCGGCCCGCCCGAGACTTGTTCGATCCGTTCATTCTGCACGATCGAGTCTGGTTCACATTCTCTTTAAAAATGCCAGTAAGCAGACAATTTACATCCCTCTGTCTCTCTCACTCTCTGCTGAATCCAAATCAAAACAAGCCTCGCCTCGATGCCAGAACGCCCATACAACCACTCAGATTTGTACGCAATTTATGCTCTCCCCCCGGCACTTTGCATGTACTCCTCGCCGTGAATCCCAGGCGTGGAAAAACCCGCGATGAGCTCAGGGATCTTGTACTGAAACAGAAGGACAAGTGGCCGTCATCCATGGAGAAATTTAAACCCTCCAAGACCAACATGGCGGACATGAAACAGGCACTCATCGAAGCAGAATTTACCACTGACCTTCCACTTCTGCAAGATGCTCTTCCTCCTTCAAACAACCCCATTCCACCTCCAGATCCTCTGCATAACAGTGGGCCCTCCGTAGTGGACTCTCGTTCATCTGCTGAACGAGACTTTGAACGTGAAAATCCCGCCAACACTAGTAAACTATTTCTCCAAATTTTGAGCATCCAAAACTGAAACTCTCCTCAGTCCAGCTTATGCCGTCGTCTGGATTAGATATTCCCGTCTACACTGAGCCTGGTAGGTCGTTTGATTCTTGTTGCACGAAGATATTTATTCAAGATCTTTCAGCCGTCCCGGAGCAACGTCGCATTTTGCTGTTAATTGACGACATTCGCGGTCCTATTGTAGAGCGGGTATCCCAACGTATTGACGTCTCAGTTATTCCTCCCAACCAGGCCAGTTCAAGCGAAATTGGCAAGAACCTTCAAGCCACAATTTCATGTTTAGTTGTTCTACGCTATTGATGTTCAACTTCATGACCACTGTCCAAGGTCCTGCACGAATCGGCGTTCAGGACGGCACCAACCCGCAATATGTTCAATTCTTCGGAATAATTGTTGGCCAAGACTTCGCGGACGCTGAAGCCGAGGAGGCAACGACTTTACTTTCGCTTCCGGCCAACAGAACACTGCAGCTTGCCGTTGCGAGCATTGGAGTAAGTCCATTCACTTCCGTTAGCCTTAGTCCTTGAGTTAATTTTGTTTACATAGGGTGTGAGGCTTAAGCCGCCCGCAAAGCGCCCGCGTTCTGAATCCCCCATCAATGCCCTGGATGAGCAGCCGGGGTCCATCCCAACTCCGGACGACATCATAGTCGCCTCAACATCGAAAAAAATTAGGACTCAACCCATCTTAACGGATAAAGAGCTGGCCTGGCTCTCAAATAAGCTGAAGGCGACTCCTGGCTACGACATTTTCAACAAGAACCGCAACCGACGCCTCAGTAACTTGGATCGCACGACTTACTGGAAATTTGCAGCGCGGTTCGACGCCAAGTACTACAAGGTTCAGTGGCCCGCTGAAGTCTCTACGGTAAGTCTTCTCTTGTCTGCTTTGAATGCACCACACTCATATACTTCTCACCACAGGGAACTGTGAAGAAGACTGCGATTGAGGCCGTCCTCGGCATGAAAAACACTGCGCTCACGTCTGCCATCACCGCAGCCAGAATACTTGGGGTCTATTACGACGGCAGCACTCATAAATCAGAGGAGGTTATGAAGCACATTGAGGCGAAGGATGACGCTGAGGGCGATGGAAATAGTGGTTCTGAGCTGTTGTACAAGTTCCTTGTGAAATGGGAGAAGGAGCACCCAGTTAACGATTAATTACTGGTTGACTTACAGAAAGTTGCATATAGATTAGAACAATGGTGGCCTGAATGTTACCTGAGGAAGATCTACACCGAATGAAGAACATTTAGGCACGATACATTTCATTATAGAGAGCCACCCTTGGCCGGAATGTGGCGCTAAAACCTGTTTTGGCAGTCGCGACACGGTCACATGACCGTGTAATCATAAGAGACGCGAACACCCAATGCCAGTGTATCTCGTTCGATTGGCGAGAATATTGGGAGTTTGTGTTCTTTTGGGTGAAAATGATCCCCATACACCCTCGGAGGCTCAGGGAGACGATTCCTGTCCATTAAACCCCGTGCACTGCTGGAAGTATCAAAGATATCGGACCAAAAAAATACATGCACCTCTGAAGCTGCAGTACAAGTCATGTAAATAGATAAAGCACAGTCATATGAGCTTGATCGCACTTTGTGTTGTCCCATTGCAAGGACTATTGCACGAGTATCTGAAACAACGGTACAAAATTCATTCTCGACTACTACTGACAAAAGGAATTAGAATCAAACAACACCTGGTCGAATCCCTTCATCGCGCCGTCCTTGGGCTTCTTCTGCAGGTAATCGCAAAATGCACGGACCGTGGGGAATCGGAGTTTACCCGCCGAATCACGACCTAACTCATAGTGTTCGCGAATGAACGACAGAGCAAGCTCGACAGTCCAATTTCGTTTCTGCGAAAGTTGACTGACGAGCTCAACCACCCGCTTCCTGCGACTGCTCTCCGTCTTCTTGGTTGGCTGGTTTCGCCGCCATGCAGGCCCCCATACCTCCTCGAGCTCGCGGGCAGAAAGATAGCCATTGAGGCCGGTGGCCCACTTTGTCCAAATCTCGCCGATCTTGCTAACCGGTTGGTAGTCGTAATAGGGCAGATAAGTCCCCGCCTTCGTCCCCGAGGTAATCCACTCCCATTGATGACGACGGAGACGAGTGTCCCCGTATTTATCCGTCATTTTCCGCCACTCTACAACCTGGGCCTCCGATGGAGTGGAAACCGCGGGTGGTATCGCTTGTGATGGAGTGCGAGTCGGCGGGTGGGTAACTGGGACAGGCAGAGCAGGAGGAGGAGGGGAAGAGGGAGCGGCAGGGAGAGGAGGGGAAGGAGCGGTGAATCCCATGCCTGAGATGCCCTGGATGAACTGAAGCGCCTCTAATTGGGACGGTGAAAACTGGGGTTCCATGGTGGTAGGGAGGAACATGTCATTGGTGTCCATGAAATCGAAAGTATCTTCGGTGTTGGGGAATTGAAAGAGGGATTCAAAGGAAGCAGAAGGTTCGGTGGGTGCAGGAATTGGGACATGAGGGATGAGGCTCGGATAGACAACTTCACGTGCAATGGAGGGCGGCGGAATCTGCGGCGGCGGCGGCTCAACTGAATACGGTGCGGCGTAGTCATCAGAAATTGGACACGCATGAGCAGAAGTAGATTACTTACTAGTACGAGCAACTGTGCGCCGTTTTTTGGAACTGCCTGCTGCAATATCTTCGACCAGCCCGTGAAGCATTGCAAGTTGGTCCGTAATTGCGACCTGGTACACCCTGGCGGCAGCGCGCTCGCGCTCCTGTTCTATCGCGGCACGAGACATCGCAGCAGTGAACGTCTGTGCGATGTGCTTCGGTAAATTCTGCAGGGCCAGCGCTACATCTTTTTCCGCCTTCTCGATTATGCCGGAGGAACTTGCTGCGAACTCACGGAATGTCTTAGAATTGAATGGGGGGAATTGGAAGATGGGTGCAGAGGGATGTCGTGTGTATAACACAGCGGCGTCTTGCACCACAACAGTTCGCAGCCAGGTAAGGAGCCCAAGGAAGTGGCGCAGAGCGATGTCGCGGGCTCTGTTATTCTCAGATTCCCGCACGGTCAGCGCTTCGAGTTGCTCTTCGATCCAGGGAAATATAGAGGTAACAATATCGGCCGGAGGTTCTGCAAAGCATCAGAATTAATCACCGAAGATTGGGACGGTCCACACGTACCAAGGGAGTTGCGTGCTAGGAAATGTGTCTCTGGACGCTCAGAATCGAACATCGCGGCTGCTAATAGACCACGCACGGGTAGCGCGCGGTCATAACAGGCACGGTAAGAGCCGGCATCACTCCAGCTGCCGAGGGCCTTGACCTCGGATGAGCTTGCACCATTCTCGCGAGCGGTCTTGGCCGTGTATCCGCGCCCAGCATGTGTTACCTTCGAAATTAACACATTGCTGGCTTCGTAGAGTGCCTTGACGCGGCTGTTGTGGGCTGGATGCATGAGAATAAGGTGTTGTTCAATCATCAGGAAAGCCACTCACTTGCATACTGCATCTCCCTCTTGCAGTCCTTTGACGTCGAGAAAGTGAAGAGCTCGTACCACTCTCGTCTACCGTATTGTCCATATTCAGGATCGTCGAAGTCGATGGTAAAGTTCGGGACCAGGGAGTTGATGATGTGGAAGTGCGCGAAGAATAAGAGTGCGAGGGCGCCGATGGGGCAGAGTTCGACACATAGATGCCGAAATGCACCATGTTCATCGACGTGACCCGTTGTATTTACTTTGGAACTGTCCGCAATAAGTGTGAGCGCCTACAGAGAATGGTGGTAAGAGAATTGCGCTGCAAAACAGTGAGCGAGGAGTACTAACCCGAATCTTCTCGCCACGCCCCTTGGCATTCATGGGCACGTCGCAGCAGTACATATCCGACCACAGCAGGCTTCGCGAGCTATCCCCGCGGAACGCCGTCGACGTTGAGGTCAACAACATTGCACGGTCGCGCATCGCCCGCCAGATGGCAGTAGGACCCCGCGTTTTGAGCCCTGTGGTAGCCAGGTTGGTCAACTGCGAGTCGTCGTAAGTGTCTTTAGGACTATTTTAGCAACGGAATAAATGGTGGCGAGAAAAATAAACGAACCAGCTCGCGTTCCAACAGCCTTGAGGGCATGAGCCTTCTTGATGCGCTCAGGTTCATTGGCCTTGAAGGACGACTCCAGTAAACGAATACGAGAGTCGGACCGTAGGTTCACTTGCGCCTCCGGAACGCCGCGGTACTCGTGGGCGTGGTTGCTGCGGTATTGTTCAAGGGCGGACACGACCTGCTTAGCGTGTTCGTGGCCGCAGGTGGAGGTTGACTCCGAGCCGTCGGAGAGCTTCCGCTTCTACGCAACCAAATTTAAGCACAAGTACAATATGCAAACGGCAAAGGAATTACCTGCGGTCTTGTCATCTCGTAATTGAGGAAAAGCACGACCTTCGCGGGCGTAATAGGCAGGGAGGGAATAGCAACGTAGCCATGCTCGTTGGCAGCGAGTCGAGCCTGGTCAGCTGTGAACCAAGCTTCATACCCCTTAAAGTGCCGTCCATAGGTGGCCCCAGTGGCCTTACACTCCTGGTTCTTGGCGAGCAACGCCTGGCGGAGCGACTGAGTTTGCGCCTCCAATGCGTCAAGCGATTTCTGAAGGCCACTGGCCTCGGAAGATGGATGCAGCACCGGATTATTAGGCGCGTCGGTGGAAATTGTGTGAGCAAGTGGCGGAATTGCGGTTGCCGGAGAAGACGGGCGCTCTATTACTTCGTTCATGGCGTTGAAGCGATACGGCGGGTCTGGAATGGGAGGCAGAGGGAAAGGTCGAGTGTTTGCCACCGAAGCCGACTGAAAGCGGCGGCTTTTAGCAGCAAGCGGCGACGGCGGGCCATTATAGCTGATTATTTGGAAAGCCTTTGTTCTTGAGGCCATCTGGCACCGAAAGCGGTAATTAGCGCCAGTCTTAGCGCTGCACAAAGCATTGCTTACTTGGAAGGGTCGACAATGAATGAATCAAGTGTGGTGAACCACGGCTCAGCTTGATTGAATTACTGGGCTTGTTTTGAGGGGGTACACAGGCCGAGCAGTCGGTAGGGTAGAGTAGAGTAGAGGTGCTTGTAAGTTGACGATTAAAAAGAGTTAATGTAGCCTTGTTTCGGGAAGTTTGCGCGCGTTAATGTGTCATTCAAGTACGGGGCCGGCGGGAGCTGAGAGGGAAGGGGAACCACAGGGTTATCTGTAGAGTTCTCGTGTTCGAAAGCCTGGATGAACGCGCCAGCCGGGGGACGTCGATAATGGCAGAGGAAAAGGGGCAACTACTGCATTGGGATGTGGCTGCGCGGATTGATCCGCCTAACCCGGTCGATCTAATACGAGTATATACGAGAACGGTGGGACTGGGACTCGTACAATTAAGCGAGTCCCACTTTCGATCGAATTTCCATCATTAGGCATCAAAGCATCAATATCGGCGTCGGGGCTCCGCTAGCGGTGTTTTAGAGCATGGGTGCCATATTGTACACTGGGGGGAACGGTGTTCCCCCCAGACCCCCCTCCTTTGGCCTGACGGCACGTCCAGAAGTTTAATTTGAGCTGTTTCGATATCTTTTTCACCTTTTTTTCATTCTTTACGGGCGCCGGCCCGGACGGCTGGGGTTTTCCACCCCAGACCCCGACCGCTGCGCGGGGCTGCCGCTCGCCGCGGAGGCCCACTGCGTGGTACTGTCGCTCGCCGCGAGGCCCACTGCGTGGAGCTCCCCCGAATTTTTAACACGGTTTAATTCATTTTTACGGCTAATTCGGAGTGACCTCGGCATGTTGATCCAGTGATGGCCGCGACGCGTGGATTCCATTCTCCGCGTTTATCGGGCACCGAGTCCCACTGACAGCTCCTTAGCCGACGTTAAGCGATGCTAAGCGAGTTTTAGCCGAGTCCCACTCGCGCCGAGTCCCACCGTTCTCGTCGTTACTCATCTAATACATTGGGTACTGAGACTGGTGACCCATTCTGGCGGTCACCAGCGGTCACTGGCGGGGTAACCAGCGGTTGTTGGTTACCCCACGTATACTCTATGTACCCTAGCATACTATTTTTTTTGCTTTGGCTACGAGAAAGCCTGGGCCCAAGCCCGGGCTCAGGGCTTCAGGCCCCGCACCCAGGGCTCGGGCTCGGGCCTGGAGAATTTGAAGCCCGAGCCCGCCCAAGCCGAGCCCGAGCCCGGGCATCCAGGCCGAGCCGGGCCCGCGACATCACTAGTCTGAGGCAATGGCTTGCCACAATTTTACGCAGAGCTCATTAGGGTACATGGTGGTTTGAAGAGAAGGACTGAGGGGTTATAGGGGCTGATGCACAGCTTCCGCAGCACGATCGACCATCTCCATTCGAGTCTTCTCGCCGACTTTCCGCCGAACTGATTCGAACTCAGCATGTATCACCATTCGATTCCGAGTCGCCTCGCGAAAGGGACCCTAGACTGAAAAACCAACTTATTGAAACACCACACCGCCAAAAACGGAATTTCAGCCTGGCGGAATTGGTTGCCCAATGCCGAAACCTTGAGTTTCGGCCACAGTTTCGGCAACCTCCCGATATCTATGCGACCACTCCATGCCGACCGGGCCGCGGCCTATCTGGGTCTGGCCCGGGGGGCCGAAAATACTCTGTAGGGTGAAAGATGTATATGAGGGCCCCCGATGAGTGAAAAAAACCCTTAACTTTTGCTTCCCACTCACCTCAGACAGTGTAGAAGTAATGATTTCAGGCAAGTTCAACCAAAAGTGGTTGATCCGCGGTCCCAGAGCAGGTTCAAAAAAGTTGTTAGCACTTGAGTACCCCGGGCATTGCAGCCATTTGCGGAACTTAGGGCGCGGGCTGTTTTTTTATATATAACACTTTTCAACGAGAATCATTATTGTGAGCTCAGTTCTTGTCCGTTTGCCTTGTGAATATGCTCATTGTGTTCGCAATGCAAATGCGGAGGGCACCACGGTCTCCGTTTTCCCTGATGCAATCATAATTGCCTTATTGGGAAAATATCAGCCTTTTTGTACAGAACTTGTCGCATACTCTGTGCTGTGGTCAGATTGACCTATAAATTTGATATGATGTCTTTATGAGTATTACGAAGGGCTGGACGGACCGGTATTTCCTCATATTGTATTTATTTCTTGTATACAAGGTATTCAGATATCCCACATTATGAGAATGCAGAATACCGGTGAACTAAGACACACATTCAAAATCCCGGTCCGTCCAGCCCTCAGTGATACTCATAAAGACATCGTATCAAATTTATAGGTCAATCTGATCACAGCACAGAGTATGCGACAAGTTCTGTACAAAAAGGCCGATATTTTCCCGATAAGGCAATTATGATCGCATCAGGGAAAACGGAGACCGTGGTGCCCTCCGCATTTGCATTACGAACACAATGAGCATATTCACAAGGCAAACGGACAAGAATTGAGCTCACAATAATGATTCTCGTTGAAAAGTGTTAAAAAAAAAAAAAAACAGCCCGCGCCCTAAGTTCCGCAAATGGCTGTAAATCCGACATACCCAAAAACAGTTGTGGGAAAGCACAGGGACAAAGAGGCTAACAACTGCCTCGAGGCCAGAGCCCTTGCTTCGTATCACCACCACTGGCACCTCAGTCTGCTTGGTGGGTTTAATAAAAAGGTTGTGAAGAATACAGCCTGCAGCAGGAGTTGCTTGTTCGACCTTGAGAGCTGTTTTTATCGCAGTGGATACAAGGAAGGATCATTTCATTAATGCCGCTGCTCATTTCACGTTGTTGTTCTGAATTGGCCGCTCCATTGACCAGGATAGCAAAAAGGTAGAAGCCTCGCTACGTCATGATTCAGCCTCGAGTCGAACGAGGAGTTTCTGCACATCCTTATAAATGTTGACACATTATCTGCGGTCCACCACCGAACCGTTCTGAGTATACACATTGATCTCGACCTGTGGTTGACTTTGAAAGAAGTGTCCGCGGCCCACCACCGAACCGTTTTGAGTATACACATTGATCTCGACCTGTCGGTGACTTTGAAAGAAGTTTCGACGTCAATGATGGGGTAGAATGAGTTGGAGCGGTAGCATATAAAATAAATGCTAGATGCTAATCTCGATTATAAACTCCGCAATGGAGAAATCGAGTCTCTGGTTCATGAACAGACGGTGCAGCAGAAAATGTGTGGGTCGTTGCCTTGTACAAAAAAAAGCAAAGAAAAACGATTACAATATAACCTCATGGCTCAGGCTCGAATCTCTCTCTTCCCCACAGCGAATAAATCATGGAGTTGGTACTCACCACCGAGCCGTTTCAAGTTCCTGGTTGTGGTTCGATTCACCCACCACATTTTTTGGGGAGTCCGAGCCCCATCCATCCTAATCTCAGCTCCCGATGTTTGAGTGGTGATATGGCACCGAGGCAGAAAGATCAAAGAAAACAGCAGCCAGATCACCACAACCATTTATTAGTATTGGTCAAAGCAAAAAATAAATAAATGTTACTCGTGTACTCGCCCTGTGGCTCAGGCTCTAATCGAACGAGCGGGCCCGCGGGAATCTTGTCAATGCACCGATGGATGGATCATGGAGTCGGTACCCACCACCGAGCTGTTTCGAGTTCCAGGTTGCCGTTCGATTCACCCACCATTTTTGGGGAGTCCAGCATAAGGCTAACTGTTTTGTTCTGTGGCAGAAAACTTGCCTGAGATCTATAGGTGGTTCAATACACTCAAGTCGAATGGGCTCGGTGGGTTCACGATCAATGGCTCCGGAGCAGCAACCGGAAGGAACCATTTTATTATTGGTCAACGCAAGAAGAAGAAAAAAAGCGATACAACAGTACCTGATGGCTCAGGCTCCAATCGAATGAGCAGTCTCCACGGTGGAATCATCACTCACTAATAGTGAATAAATCATGGAGTTGGTACCCACCACCGAGCCGTTTTGAGTTCTAGGTTGCTGTTCGATTCACCCACCACATTTTGTGGGGAGTCCGAGCCCCATCCATCCTAATCTCAGCTCCAGATGTTTGAGTGGTGATATGGCAGCCAGGCAGAAAGATCAAAGAAAACAGCAGCCAGATCACCACAACCATTTATTAGTATTGGTCAAAGCAACAAAAAAAAAAAAAAACGCACAAGAATACCCCATGGCTCAGGCTCGAATCGAACGAGCGGCTCCACTGGAATCCTAACAACGATCGAATGGATCGTGGAGTTGGTACCCACCACTGAGCCGTTTCAAGTTCCAGGTTGCGGTTCAATTCACCCACCACATTTTTGGGGAGTCCAAGGTACAAGGCTAACTGTTTTTGTTCTGTGGCCGAAAATGTGCCTGAGATCTATAAGTGGTGCCATACACTCAAGTCTCATTGGTCTCGGTGGTTGACGATGAGATGCAGCAGGAACCATTTATTTCAACCAGACGCAACCAAAAGGGAAAAAAAAGAACTACAAAGCGCCTCATGGCTCAGGCTCGAATCGAACAAGCAGCCTCCGCCGAAATCTTTATGACCCTAATAGCGAATGGATCATGGAGTCGGTACCCACCACCGAGCCGTTTCAAGGTTCTGGTTGCGGTTTGATTTACCCGACACATTTTCATTGCACAAGGCTAGCCGTTTGTTCTGTGGCAAAAAATTGTTCGAGATCTCCTATAGATAATCCTCAATGCTCGAGTTTAATTGGCTCGGTGGTTAACTATTAAATGGAGCAGGAACCGGAAGGAAGTTGAACGATTTATTATTGGTCAACGCAAGAAAAGGAGAAAAAATGCGATACAACGGTACCTGATGGCTCAGGCTCGAATCGAACGAGCAGTCTCCACGGTGGAATCTGGGCAATCCTACGACCAAATAGATCGTGGAGCTGGTACCCACCACTGAGCCATTTCGAGTTCCAGGTTGTGGTTTGATTTACCCGACACATTTTCATTGCTTCATACTGAGTGTTTTTTCTGTGGCAAAAGGTTGTCTGGAATCTATAAGTGATGGCCTACGCTCGAGTTTAATGGGCTCGGTGGGGTAACGATCAAATGGAGCAGGAACCGGATGGAACTTGTTGAATGATTTATTATTGGGAGCTTGATAGGTGGTTCCCTACGCTCAAGTCTGATGGGCTCGGTGGTTGACGATCAAATAGAGCAGGAGTAGGTTGTTGAACAATTTAATATTGGTCAACGGGGGGGTGGCGGGGGAAACAACGATGTTCCGCGCCCATGGCTTAAGCTCGAATCGAACGAACAGCTCCACTGGAATCTTGCCAATAACCAATGGATGGATTGTGGAGTCGGTACCCACCACTGAGCCGTTTCAAGGTCCAGGTTGCGGTTCGATTTACCCATCACATTTTTTGGGGAGTCCCAGCCCCATCCATCCTAATCTCAGCTCCCGATGTTCGAGTGGTGAGATGGCAGTGAGGCAGAAAGATCAAAGAAAACGGCAGCCAGATCACCACAACCATTTATTAGTATCGGTCAAAGCCAAAAAGAAAAAGAAAAAGAAAAAGTTACTCATGTACTCTCACCCTAGGGCTCAGGCTCGAATCGAACGAGCAGTCTCCAATATAATCTCGCCCGGAACTGCAAATAAATCGTGGAGTCGGTACCCACCACTGAGCTGTTTCAAGTTCTAGTTGTGGTTCGATTTACCCGACACATTTTATTGCACAAGGCTAACTGCTTTATTCTGTGGCAGAAAGTTTGCCTGAGATCTCCTCCTATAGGTGGTTCCCTACGCCCAAGTCTCGATGGGCTCGGTGGGTCAACGATCAAATGGAGCACGAACCAGAAGGAACTTGTTGAACGATTTATTATGGGTCCAATGCAAAAACAAAACAAAAAAATCGCACGAGAACTATGGCTCAGGCTCGAATCGAACGAGCGGCTCCACTGGAATCCTAACAACCCCCTGTGAATGGATCATAGAGTCGGTACCCACCACTGTGCCGTTTCGAGTTCCTGGTTGCAGTTCAACAACACATTTTTATTGCACAAGCTAACTGTTTTTGTTCTGCGATGCCTGAGCTTGATAGGTGGTTCTGATGGGCTTGGTGGTTGACGATCAAATAGAGCAGGAGCAGGTTGTTGAACAATTTAGTATTAGTCAACGGGGGGGGAGGGGAAAACAACGATGTTCCGCGCCCATGGCTCAGGCTCGAATCGAACAAGCGGCTCCGCTGGCATCTTCAAGTTGTTAATACACCGATGGATGGATCATGGAGTAGGTACCCACCACTGAACCGTTTCACGTATTAGGTCGGGGTTCAATTTATCCGACACATTTTTATTGCACAAGGCTAACTGTTTTTGTTCTGTGGCCGAAGCTTTGCCTGAGCTCTCTTATAGATGGTCAAGTCTCGATAGGCTCGGTGGAGAACGATTAAATTGAGCAGGAACCGGAAGGAAGTTGAACGATTTATTATTGGTCAACGGAAAGAAAAAAAAAAGTACCCTCCGCCTTACGGCTCAGGCTCGAATCGAACGAGCAGTCTCCAATGCAATCTGCTCCTTCCCCATGTGAATGAATCGTGGAGTTGGTACCCACCACTGAGCCGTTTCGAGTTCCAGGTTGCGGTTCGACTCACCCACCATTTTTTGGGGAGTTAAAGCCAAGGCTGACTGTTTTTGTTCTGTTCTGTGACTATGCATAAATTCAACTGTCGCTCACTCAGCCTCGAGCACGGGACCTCAAATTGATGGCGGCGGTTCCCTACGCCTAAGTTCAATGGTGACGTGTGAACCAGAAGGAACCACTTATTCGGGTCTAAGGCATATGTACTAATGCAGCCCTCGGTCCAAGAACTTTTCGTTCAAGTTGTCTGCGAGTATGCTGCATAAAAGTACCCACCCAATAATCAAACACCTGATACCGATACGGAGAACAGCTCGGTGGTCGGTATCACCCCTGCGTTCAATTGACCAAGTCAAAGAATTCAGCAGGAGTTGCTTGTTCGACTCAAGCCTGAGCCATATGGGTCTGTGTGTAGGAATCATTTTTTCGCAGTGGACTCTACAACTTGAAGACAGGGCCATTCCATAAATGCTCGAATTTAGATCGACTGGTCGATTGACTACCAGTAGGAAAGCTAGAAAAAGGTATGAATACTCTGCAATGGTTCAGCCTCGAGTCGAACGAGGGGAGGATTCCTGGCAATGTGACATTCGTATAAATGTTGACACGTTATCTGTGGCCCACCGAACCGTTTTGAGTAATAGACATTGATCTCAACCTGTGGGTGACTTTGAAAGAAGTGTCGATGTTGGGGTATTGTCAATGATGGGGTGGAATGGGTTGGAGCGGTAGCATATAAAATAAATGCTAGATGCTAATCTCGATTTTAAACTCCGCAACAAAGAGATACAGTCTCTTGCTCATGAACAGAGGCTGCAGAATTTGTCTGTCATTGCCCCGTAAAAGAAAAAAGTCGCCGGGGGTCGAGAGTTGTGGGCGAAGAAAAGGGGTGGCTTGAAGAATACACTATGTCTCAGGCTCGAATCGAACGAGCAGTCTCCGCTGTAAAATTCGATGGATCACAGAGTCAACACAGAGTCGGTACCCACCACTGAGCCGTTTCAAGTTCCAGGTTTGCGGTTTGATTTACCCGACATATTTTTGTGACGTCCAGGCTACAGTAAATGTTTTTGTTCTGCGATGCCTGAGATCTATAGGTGGTCCCCTACACTCAGGAACTAGTCTGTCACAGCCAGACACTTCAACGAATGACGCTCGTACCTCGCTTGTTGAAGTCTGTTATTAATCGCGGGGGGCGGATCGTGTAGCCGGCTTGTTATGTAATCTCACATAAGCTGGAAATCAGTGGTATGTCGATTCGGTCCTGCACGAAATCAGTTAAGCTACAGTAGTGGCACAGCTATCATAAGTACTATTAGAGCTCACTACCTGATTTTTTCCGTGAATTTTGGACAAGGTTTAAATATTTGGGAGGTGCATCACTGAGCGGTCGGCCTTTAGCCGGGCTTTCCACAAACGAGGTTTCAGGTTGTTTCGCAAAATTCCGAACCGACAGAATGCTAGAAGTAGGCCAGGAAACCATACCTATGTTCAAATTGAAGGGACAAACACGTCCTTTTCGCGTAATTTCCTTCGCGACAAGACCTGCTTATGTAAGATTACATAATAACGCGGCTACACGATCCGAGCCCCGCGGTAAACACAAGACTACTCAGGAACCGGAACTTGTTGAATGATTTATTAGTATTGGTCAAAGCCAAAAAAAAGAAAAAAAAAGAAAACTTGTGTACTCGTCCTATGGCTCAGGCTCGAATCGAACAAGCGGCTCCACTGGGATCTTAGCAACCCAATAGTGAATAGAACGTGCAGTCGGTACCCACCACTGAGCCGTTGCGAGTTCCTGGTTGCGGTTCAATTTACCCGACACATTTTTATTGCACAAGCTAACTGTTTTTGTTCTGCGATGCCTGAGCTTGATAGGTGGTTCCCTACGCTCAAGTCTGATGGGCTCGGTGGTTGACGGTCAAATAGAACAGGAGCAGGCTGTTGAACAATTTAGTATTGGTCAACGGGGGGGGGGGGGGGGGGAACAACGATGTTCCGCGCCCATGGCTCAGGCTCGAATCGAACGAGCAGTCTCCACTGAAATCTTTACAACCCTAATAGCAAATAGATCGTGAAGTTGGTACCCACCACTGAGCCGTTTCACGTACTAAGTCAGGGTTCGATTTATACACCATTTTTTGGGAAGTCCGAGCCATAAGGATTCATGCTGACTGTTTTGTTCTGTGGTAGAAAGTTTGGTTGAGATTTCCTATAGGGTGGTTACTACACTCAAGTCTAGTGGGGTCGGTGGGTTAACGATCAATGGAACAGGAACCGGAAGGAACTTGTTGAACAATTTATTATTGTTCCAATGCAAAAACAAACACCAAAAAATTGATTCTTGCTCTATGGCTCAGGCTCGAATCGAATGAGCAGTCTCCACAGTCAAATGTATCAACAAATTGTTATACTCGATAGAGTTGGTACCCCACCACTAAGCTGTTTTAAGTTCTAGGTTGTGGTTCGATTCATGCACCACATTTTTGGGGGAGTCCCAGTTGAGTCTAAGGCTCAAGGATTCATGCTGTTTTCGTTTTGTTCTATGCATAAATTCAAACGTCCCTCAATGGCGGTGGTCCCCTACACTTAAGTCGAATGGGCTCGATGGGTTAACAATTAAATGGAGCAGGAACTACGCATTCGACGCAATTCGGGTCTAAGGCATATGTAGCCCTCGGTCTTCGTTGTCTGCGAGTCCAGACCTGTGCTGTGTGCATAAAAGTACTGACCCATTGACAAGGCTTAATGGTACCGGTACTCAGACTGAGAACAGCTCGGTGGTCGGAACCACCCCTGCGTTCAATAAAAAGGCGGCGAATAATACAGCCTGCAGCAGGATTTGCTTGTTCGACTCAAGCCTGAGCCATAAAATGTCCGTTGACCAGGAACCTGCTTTTTTTTATTCCTGGATACAGCGAAGTGCGGTCATCAATATCATGACACTGCTGCTCGATTTTCACGGATCGGGCGTTCGATTGGCCAGGATAGCAAAAAGGTGTAGCCTGTGTGCGCAGTAATGGTTCGAGCTCGAGTCGAACGAGGGATTGGGAGTCCTACGACATTCGTATAAATGTTGACACGTTATCTGCGGACCCATCGAACCGTTCTGAGTATACACATTGCTCTCGCCTGTGGGTGACTTTGAACTTAGAAGTGTGAAAGAGCGTCGATGTCAATAATGGGGTGGTATGAGTTGAAGCGGCCTGCGAGGTAGCATATATGCAAAGGCTAGCGACGAAGGTCATCACCGGCGGCTTGCGCACCACGGCGACGGACACCCTCGACTACCATGCGAACCTCCCCCCCATCCACATCCGCCTCAATCGAGCCGTCTTCAACGCCGGGGCGCGCATCGTCTCCCTCCCCCCCTCCCACCCTCTCCACCGCGTGGTGAAGCGCTGCCAGCGCGTCCCCCGATACCATCGCTCCCCTATCCACCTCCTCCTCGCTGCCTTCCCCCTCCTCCGCGGTGTCTTCGAGACCGTCGACCCCCACAAAACGGTCTCAACGGCGCCGCCCGGAACTCTGTCAACGCGGGTTGCACGATCAAAGGACGAGGCGAGAGCGGAGATGCAGGAGATCACGGAGCAGGGCGGGTTCTGCGTGTACACGGACGGGTCAGGGTACGAGGGCGGGGTGGGGGCGGCAGCAGTGGCATGGAACGGCGGGGCGGAGGGGGAAGTGAGGATGAAGCACCTCGGCAGTGAGGACGAGCACACGGTTTTCGAGTCCGAGGTCGTAGGCGCAATCCTCGCACTCGACATCGTCAAGGCCACGCCGCGACTGAGCAGCGTCGACGTCTTCACAGACTGCCAACCCGCCATCTCCGCCATCGGCACCCCGCGCCCCCAGCCTGGCCAGTACCTCATCTCCACCTTCCACACCCTCCTACGCCGCCTCCGCACAGCCCGCCCTGCCCTCTCCATTCGCTTCCATTGGGTCCCTGCGCACGTCGGTATCGCGGGCAACGAGGCGGTGGACGCGCGCGCGAAGGAGGCGGCCCAAGGCGCCTCCTCCCCGCTCACCGTCCCCCTCCCCCTCTTCGCGAAACCCCTCCCCCTCAGCAAGGCCGCGGCGCAAGCAGCAGGTCAGAAGCTCTTTCGCAAGCAGTGGTGCCGGGAGTGGTCTGCCTCGCCGCGCCTCTCGCTCTTTGACGATGTAACGCCGGGCTCGAAGGTCGAGAAGATGTACGAAGGACTCACCCGCCCGCAGTGCAGTGTTCTGACGCAGCTGCGAACGTCCCACATCGGGCTCAACTCTTTCCTCTACCGGTTCCACCTTGGCCCCTCCCCCGACTGCGCCCTCTGCCTCGTCCCCGAGACGGTATCCCACTACCTTCTCGTCTGCCCCAAGTACCGACGGCAGCGTCTCGACCTGATGCGCAGGGTAGGCACGGCACGCCTCTCCCTCCGCCTCCTACTTTCCGCGAAGTCTGACCCCAAGCCGGTGCTAGTGTTTGTGCGCGACACGGAGCGTCTCCCGCGGTACTCCTTATAGGCGAGCCCCACCCCCCCCACGTTCTCTCTCCTTTCTTTCATTACTCTTCTCTCTCTCTCTCTCTGTCTCTCTCTCTCCCTCTTTCTCTCACTCAACTCAATTTCCTCACACTGCGAGATACCAATTCGATACATATATACACGTCCACCCCATAGCAACTCATCGCACATTCCTCCCCGGCTCGCGTACTACCACCCCCTCGTCCATTACCTACAGGCCCGCTAGAGTATCAACATGTCCCTACGTATAGTGCTACATGGGCCCCAAGGGGCCCACGCGCACTCAAAAATGAATTTGAAATGAAAAAAAAAAAAAAAAAGAGGTAGCATATAAAATAAATGCTAGATGCTAGATGCTAACCTCGATTATACACTCCGCAATGGAGAAATTGAGTGTCTTGTGGACAGACAGTGCAGCAGAAAAATCGTGGGTCGTTGGCTCGTAGAAGAAAAAAGTCACCGAGGGAACCCGGATGTACGCTATGATGGCTCAGGCTCGAATCGAACGAACAATCTCCGCTGTAGAAATCAATGAATTGAAAAGTCAACGCAGAGTCGGTACCCACCACTGAGCCGTTCAAGTAGCAGGTTGTGCACGACTAATACTGAGTGTGGTTGAACTGCGGTTAAATCACGGGCCAACGGAAGTACCCGAACCCTAACCCCATTTGTGTGCTGCCTCGTGTTTCCCATCTTGTGTTTACTACTTTCATGGACGGGACGCACGCCTTGTCGCTGCAGGAGGCGACGCGGAACTCGACGAATGAGTGGCAGCGGGACCTGGCCGCGCTGTTCACCCACGCAAAAGACCGCTTTCCCGACGTCGTCTGGGAGCTCAGCAGCGACGATACTGGCGTCGAAGAAGTCTATGGACACAAAGGTTTGTTTCCTTACTATTTCTATAGTATTGTACTGAGGGGATGCAGCCATCGTATACGCCCGCGCGCCGCCGTCGTTCCAATCACGTTATTTCTCGTTCCGCCCGCAGGAGCAGCGCCACTCGCCGCTGGCGGCATCTGCTTTGTCTTTGGATATTCCCCGCACTCGCTCGCCATCCCCTTCACCTTTCCGCACTTCCTCACCCGCCCCGTCAACCAACGTCGGCGGTCTCACTCGTCTACCAACTAGCATCAATCCTGCACTTTTTTCCAATGAACTGGAGTACCTCTACACCGGGCAAGGCTTCGGCGAGGCGTTTGAGTTTCTCTTTGACGAGCAGGGCGAGGAGAGCGCCACGGAAGACGCAGAGGAGCTGAGGATCGACAAACTCCGCAAGGATCTGGTCTTTATGTGGCGCTCGCGGCTCTACTCGGACGTCCGCATCGCACTGGCCATCAACGGGCCTCTCCCCGCGGGCGACGACGACGATGCACACGACCGCCAGATGCCCGTCTTCTCCAGCCATCGCTTCATTCTCGCCTCCCGCTCGCCCTACTTCCACACCGCCCTCGTCTCCTGGCCCGCCCCCCAAAAACCCTTGTCCTTGTCTTCCTCTTTGAACGGCAATGCCAACCCTCTCACCCTCTCGCTCCCCTCCCCGCCCTTCACCCCCGCGTCCCTCCACTTTACCCTCGGCTTCCTCTACACCGGCACCCTCATCTTCTCCCACCGCACCTACGACCTCTCCACCGCCCTCGCCCTCCTCCTCTCCGCCACCTACCTCTCCCTCCCCACCCTCCACGCCGAGGTCCAAGCCCGCATCGTCTCCGAAATGGCACACGGCCTCTTCCACGCCGCCCTCCCCTTCGCCGCCTACGACGCCCTCACAAAGGGCGCCTGGCGCGCCGGCGGCTGCACCTGCCGCAAATGCGCCGCCCGCGTCCCCCGCATCCTCGAGTTCGCCCTGCGCCCCGACGTGCAGGACGCCGTCCTCGAGCGCGGCTCGCGGCGCGCGCTGGTGGGGCTCTTCGGCGTGGGGTGGTGCACGCCCGAGTTCGCCGCCCTCCCCGCGAAGCTGCACGCCTCCGCGCTCAAAGGCTTGCTCAAGCGCACCACGCCCGCGAACGCGCTGCCGATCCTGTGGGCCGCCGAGGCGGCGCGCGCGCGGCTCGCACCGCTGGTCGACGCCTGGGCAGACATCGTGCGCCCCCTGATTGACGCGGGGAGGACACAGGTGGACGCGGTGATGGGGAACCAGACCGCCGAGGTGTTGAGCAGCACGGAGCAGGGCGAGTGGGGGGCGATCATGCGCACGGATGGCGTGAGGTTCGAGGACGGGGAGAGGGTAGAGTGGGCGATGCGCAGTATTGTGCGGGGGGTGAATGAGGGGAATGCGGGGAGGGTGTATCAGGTTTGTGTTTTCTTGCTGTCTTTTGTTTTTGCACACGCTAATATCGACGCTCGACAGGCCCTCGTCAACGTGCTCCTCCTCCCGCACCCGGACCCGACGGAGGAAGGAACCTTCCCCGCGCAGCCGCTGCTCTCGCAGACGAGCCATGTGCGCGTGCAGGTCGAGCAGGCGAGGTGGGTCCTTCGTTTTGTTATTCCTTCGTGTCTTTTCGGATCCACTCTTATCCGTGTCTTCCATATTCGCCCTTCCTTCCGGCGTTGTGTGCACTCTTTCCTTCCTTCGTTCATATACATATCCTCCTTCCGAGGACGGGAACTACCTCGGCTTCATACGTCGTTCTACCCCTATGTGCGGACGCACCTGCATGCATCCTGCCATCCTGCCGTGCCATATATACCCAGGGACACCATCCACATATCTATCCATCTCCCCGTCTACCTCCCTTCCTTATCTCCGTCCTCCCTCCCTTCCCTCCCTCCTCCCTTCCCTTCCCCTCCCCTTCTCTCCGTCTCCCACTCTCCCTCCCTTCCCACTCCCCCTCCGTCCTCCCTCCCTCCTCCCTCCTCCTCCCCCCCTAAATCCACCATACCCTCTTTCCTCCAAAAACTAACCCGCCTCCTCAGGATGGACACCCTAACATGGCTCAAGCGCGGCGGCCGCGGGCGCGCCGACCGCGTCGCGCGCGAGGGCGGGTTCGACGGTGTCGAGGGGTGGGCGGTGCGGGAGGTTGGGGACCGTGAGTGTTTTTTTTTGGGGTGTTTTGGGGGTTTCTTTGTGTGGGAGGGAGGGGAGAAGGGCTGCGCCCATGGGACACGATTTCGCGTCCGCCGTCGCGTCGTCCGGGAGCCGGAGGAGATGCTCGCGGACTTTTCCGGGTTGGGGGATACCGCGAGCACGGTGTCGGTGTCATGGGACGGAACAGAGGATGGGACGGGGTCTCTTGTCTTCCGTTCTTTATTCGGGGTCGGGGTCAGTGGCGGCGACTTGCTTCCGATGGGTCAAGCACTGTCTTGCGTCGTGCGCTTCGCCTTATTTTGTTGCATTTCTCGAGGAGAGAGGATGCAGCTACAGGCGTTGGCGACCAGCGGCCTCGATATTTACTTTGCCTTTCTTCATCGCCTCGACCAAAACTAACCACCTTCCCAGACCTCGAAATCCCCGTCGACGACCTCCTCTCCGCTATACCTCCCTCCGGCTCCACAGCGCACGCCCGCCTCCCGACATCACATACCGCCCCCACGCGCAAGTCTACCGCGCTCCTCAGCGCTGCGGCCGGCGGACGTCCCCTCGATGCGGACGCCCACAGTCTAAGCGTTCGTCGTCCTCTTATTTTCTCGCCTTCGACACTAATTGTCGCTGGTACAGATCCACACGCAGCAGAGCAGCATGCGCGTGAGCGTGCTGAGTCGGGCGATCGCAACGCCGAGAAACGCAAGGAGCGTGAGGGGCGTAAAAGTCGGTGCGGGGGTGGAAGAGGAGAATGAGGAAGAGGAGCACGCAGCCGAGGAGGCAGAGGGCGAGAAGGACGCGGACGCAGAGGGCGGGGACCGCCCCGACTCGAAGCTGACGCCCGAGATGGGGGGTGCGTTCCTCGGCGCCGGCTTGACGCTCAAAGGCAAAGAGCGGGCGAACGGCAGCGACGGCGGGAGCGCGCCGCCCTCGCCGACGATCGCGATGATGAAGAAGCCGCCTGTGCCGACGCGCGCGCCGCCTGCGGCGCCCTCCTCGCCTGCGAACAACACCTCCACGGCATCCTCCACGGCATCTGCCTCGCCGTCGGGCGCGACGACGCCGAAATACGCGCGCTCGACGGTGAGCCTGAGCGTTTCGCCCGCGCCTGCCGCACGCCCGCGATCCGTCGCGTCGTCTGTGCGCTCGGGGACCACCGCGAGCGTGCATGCGGCGCAGCGTCCCGGGTCCGCCGCGAGCACGCGGACCACGTCCACCGTCCGCACCACCAGGGGGCTGCGCCCGCCGCCGCTCGGTGGCTCGTCGCCCTCGACCGCGGCGCGGAGGGCGTCTGGCGCGAGCACCTCTGCGAGCGCGAGCGTGTCCGAGTTCCGGACGGCGATGAGCGGGACGGCGGCGTCGCGGTCGCGCTCACGGCAGAGCAGCGTGTCGAGTGTCGTTAGCCAGCGGACGAGCGGGGTGGGTGCGGGGGCGCGGAGCCGGAAGACGAGCGGGGCGTCGGACGTGAGTGTGCGGACGACGGGCGCGGGTGGTGCGAGCGGCGGTGTTGGGGCTGGGGCGCGGCCGCCGGTGCCTGCGCTGGATCCGAGTGTACGGAAACGCGCGACGCCGAGCGTGCATAGCGTGGGTGGAAGGAGCGTGCATAGTGTGCGGAGCGTGGCGGGGAGCACGAGCACGATGGATACGGCGGCGAGTGCGGCGAGGAAGGCGACGCTTGCGGTGAAGAAGCCGGAGACGAAGGTGATTACGCTGAAGCATCGGGCCAGGGGGGCAGCTGCAGGTGCAGCAAATGCAAAAGAGAAGGAAAAGGAAAAGGAAACAATAGAGGAAGGGGAGATGGAGACGCCGACGGAAGAAAAGGACCGGGACCACCGCAAGACGGACAGTACCGCCTCCACCGCAAGCGCGTCGACGCTGCGTGTCAAGCGCAAGGGCTCGGGGGATACAGTTTCCACCGTCACCACGCGCGCTGGACCCGCCGCACCTTCCACCTCCTCCACAGCTGCATCCACCAGCCGCACCGCCGCAAAACCCAAAACCGCCGCGAGCGGCGCACCAAAACGACCGGCACCGCAAGCACCCGCGCCGGGGACGCTCAAGGACCTGGCGGGGACGCCGCGCGGGGCGACGCTGGAGATCGGCATCCCGTGCATCATCTCGTCGAAGCGGAAGCGGTTCAAGGCTTTTGCGCGGTATATCGGCGAGGTCGAGGGCGAGGCGGGGCCGTGGGTCGGCGTCGAGGTGCCCGCGGCCGCGGCGGACGGGATGGGGTTCAGCTCGTCGGGCAAGGACAAGGGCGCGCGGCAGTGGCACGACGGGTCGTGGGGCGGCGTGCGGTACTTTGAGATCGGGCCGGGCGCGGGGAGCGATTGGGAGTATGGGGATGAGGGGCGGGATCGGGCGGCGAGGAGGAGGAGGCTGGAGGGGAGCGGGACGAGTGGGACGAGCAGCTTTGCGTTTGGTGGGACGCAGAAGGGGGTGAAGAGGGAGGGGGAGTCGATGCTCGGTGGTGGGGGGCGCGGGGCGAAGCGCATTCGGAGCGCGAGCCCCGCGGTGTCGGACGCGGACGGTGCGGGCGAGTCACGGGGGTTGTTCGTGCGGCCGTCGGCGGTGCTGTACGTCGTCGATGCGGTGGGTGCGGATTTGTGATTGAACGCTTTCTACTTGTTCTTTCTTCTTTTTTCTGGGTTTTTTCTCCCCTTATACTATACAAGCGCGTTGACCTTGATGCTCATGATTCCGCTGATACAACACACACTCGATACCTCTACGTACCGCACAACTTTCCTTTTAATACTTATATTTCCTGCGCTCGTTGGAGCTGCTGTACACACTCATTGAAATAATCTTTTCTTCAAGGTTCGGATGCAAACAATGACCCACAAGGACCCACAAGTACGCTACGAAGTTGGTCTTGAATTGCTCAATGCGTCCGAATCGTTCAGGTCCCCGTCGTGGTCACCGTGGTCGTCCAGGTCCTTCAGGTCGCGGTGGTTCTCCTCCTGGTACTCCCGGCCCTCCGGAGGATCGCGCCCATGCTTCCGGGCGTCCTTCTGCTGCCGTGTTGCGAGCACGTCTGGCGGGAATTGACGCAGAAATGGACCAACTCAAAGTGAGGCTCGATGAGCTGGCGGTACAGCACGAATCAGTATCCGCCGCCCTCGTCTCCCTTACTTCCCCCATTCTCGCCCTCCCGTCCACCATCACTGCCGAGATATTCTTGCGCCTAGCCGACAGCTCACACGTTTTCGGCCTGTGGACGATATCCACCTGCGGCCCTCTCCTCGTCGCCCGCGTCTGCAAGGCGTGGCGCGAGATTGCTCTCAATACACCGTCGTTGTGGACCCAAATCGAATTTTGGCTTCCCCCGAACGCTAGTCCACGTGCGAAGAGCTTGGCTTACAAGTCCTTCCTTGAATCTTGGCTTCCCCGTGCTTGTGGGCAACCCTTGGCGCTAGACCTCATTTCGCGGGGACAGAACTATACAGCAGAGAACGATGATATTCTTCCGGTCCTTGCCTCCTCCTCTACCCAATGGCAGGCTTTGAAAACATGGCTACCACTGTCATTTCCTAGCGACACAATCCGGGGACGCATTCCTCTCCTAAGAAAATTAGAGATAGGCCTGCCGGAATCAGTGTACTCGCACGAACCCTGGGCGTCGAATCCACCGATCTCGGGTTTTGCAGATGCGCCTCAGCTGCGCGAGGTGCATCTTTCGAGGTTTACTCTGCCGCTAATCCGCCTACCGTGGGCACAGCTGACAACCCTCGACTGCCATGGCCAGTCGAACTCACACTGCGTGGAGATTTTACAATATACCCCATATCTCGAGACATTCGTTGTCTATACTCCGGAGCCATTGTCAGTGATGTACCCCGAGGATGAGGATTTGGAAGACCTCGAAGCTGATAACACAGAGTCAATCTCACTGGGAGGTGTGGTTCGGCTCGACCACCTTCATACGTTGGAATTCTCGAAATTACAGCAGAGCCTTACCCTCCTTGACTCCCTTCGCTTCCCCGCCCTCACTCGCCTGACCCTGGCGGGCGGTATCGATTTATCATTCATCCCGACGCTACTTACATTCATAGCGCGCTCTGGGTGCTCATTACGCTCTTTCTCCGTCAGCTCTTACTCCGCGGTCTACTACCCTGCAGCAGGATGGCTCGCGGCTGTGCCCACAGCTACCGAAGTTACCCTGGACCATGTCGCCTGGCGCGAAGAGGATTTCGCCGTATTCATTGACCGGATGGCCACTGATTCGGACTTTCTACCGAATCTGCAGACACTTGTTCTCAACGACTGCGAGTGTGATGTGGCCTATGCGGCGGTGGCCGAAATGGTGGCGGGCAGATGGTATGGGAGACGCTCCGGCGTTGCGCGGCTGCGGTCCTTCCAGCTTACCCTCGAATCCTTTAACCGCGTGGCACCCCCGGAACCAAGTGTATTAGAGGCATTCAAGGTCTTGGTTGCGGACGGCTGCCGGATCTGTGTCCCGAGTCTTTGAGGCGTCCCCAAAAAGTAGGGCGTCCGCAAGTTTTCCAGTCATTCAAGTGTAAACCTCACGAGCACAGTTCTGCGTCGTCCTCATACCAACGAGGTGAACTTTTTCTGTAACTCGATCGTCACTGGCTTTTTTCTCTCCTCCGTGTATATTTCGTACTGAGTACAATGTCGATGCCTTATTTGTCCCATATTCCCGGAATCCAAACAAAATACGAACTTGGTTCAAATTTCCAAATTTAACAGCGGAAGTATGGACCCAACCCATCAAGGCCGGTTGCCATTCAGAGCTAAGGAACTCAGCGCTAAACATCCGTCATCATTCGAGAGCAGTTAAGAATATGAACACGGCTGCCTAGTCCCGGCCGCGAATTCGGGAACAGTTAAAATACGAACAGCGAGAACTGATTAGTATTCTGACAGGATTGAACTAAAGAAGGGAGTATTGACATAAAGAAGCCCTCACAAGGATCCGGGAAGTTTGCGACTGCCCCTCGTCCAAGGCACACGTAAGAGAGAAAAAGCCCTTCCTTTGCCGGGGTTGAATGAGGTGGACTCGACTTGAAGTAGACGGCAATAAAAGTCCGAGTGGGACCGGGTAAATTCCGCCCTGAAAATTAAACAGTCCGCTAGCCGCGGGTGTTACGATCCACTCCATGTTAGCCTCTTTTCCAAAGATGTTGATCAAGAAGAAGGTTCAACCAAGTCCAACATTTGTGGCAATATATTTATTTGCCGAGTGCGTTCCGAACCGACATTAGCGAAACATGAGCGGGATGTTCGGAAGCAGCAAAGGGAGTTTTTCTGAAAAATTGCAGTGGACAACTGCAGGACGCAGGAACCTCAAGCCCGTGAATTGATGAATGGTTGAATGATTGCCGGTGAAGCGTAGACCATACATCAGCAAACCCTGGGCCCACTACAGAGTACTACAGAGTGCTACAGAGTGCTATAGTACCTGTAGTGTCTGTAGTAAAGGTCCCGAACTCTGTAGCACTACAGAGTAGCCGGGGCTACTACAGAGTGCTCCATAGTACCGGGCCGACTACAGAGTGCTCCATAGTACCGGGCCGACTACAGAGTGCTCCATAGTGACCGGGCCGACTATGGAGCACTCTGTAGTCGGCCCGGTACTATAGAGCACTCTGTAGTTGGCCCGCTACAGAGCACTCTGTAGTAGCCCCAGCTACTCTGTAGCACTCTGTAGTAGCCCCGGGGACTTTGTAGTGCGTTATAGAACGGAGCATTCCTATATTCCAGGTGGTACTTTTTCAGACGAGGGCTCAAACATCACGCAAAATAGTAGGGGAAAAAAAGATATTGTCTATTCAAAATCGAATACATCGGCAGTCACAAATTTGCCCTCTTGGCGCGCCTCAAGACCACGCGCCTGGAACGCGGCATTTCTCCATTTCATCCACTCGACATTCATCTTGTTCCAATGTTCGTCGTTGTCGGCTCTGGATTTTTCTAGCTTGTCGTAGACGGTGTTATAAAAACTTTCGAAGTTATCAGCAGAGAGATTAACGTTCTGGTGGTATCCCGTTTTCTTCTCCTCGATGCAGCACCGGAGCTAGTATTACAAATCAGTGAGTGAGAGCGAATCAAGAAGCAGTGCACAGACCACCGCCGCAGCTGCGGATATGTGGCGAGTGGTATATTTCTCGAACTGGTGTGCATATGTGTCCCCAACACGGCTGCCCCGCTTGTTCTCGCCCCCCCAGAGCATCAACTCCATGACCTTGCCCAGCGCAGGCGCCATCATGTTGTCAATTCTCTCGAGCGTCACGATCTTGCCCTTATAACATATTAGAAAGGGAACAGGAGAGATAATAAAATTAACGATACGTTTGCGTCTTTCACGATATTACCCTTATAACATATTAGAAAGGGAAGAGGACAGATAATAGAATAAACAATACATTTTGATCTTTCTTTATCACTTTCGTCCGACGCTGGAGGAATCGAGATTTCTCTAGTAGGGCCTTGACCTTACTTGCAATCTCACCGGGGCTCTTGTATCCGCTGGGGCCGGAAGAGATGTCGTAGTACTGATCGATAATGGCGCGGCAGTCGATCTTGGCCGAGCCCCGATAATGAGAGACCTCCATCCACATCTCAATTTCACCCAATCAGCCGTTGCCATGATAAAGGAATGTAACTAGAAAAACGTACCATTTTGTTCATATCGTCCTTGTGCTCCTTGTAGAAAGCTGAATTGAAGGCTTCAATCAAGGGATAATTGATCGCTAGGCAAAGGGCGCGTACCGGGGGAGAGCTCCAACTCCACGTAGTCTTCAATCTCGGATATGGATTGCGCTGCCCATTCCGGAGCTTCCCGTTCAATCCGCGCCTTGGTCGAGAAGAAGCCCGAGGAGAGAAGGTGCTCCTGGACCTTGAAGCTGTTTAACGTGATGACCTGTGACCACTCCCCGGAGTAGAAGCCCTGTTGTGTGGGAGTAGGTGACCCGCCTCTTTTCGTTCGACGTTTTCTCTTCCTAGTGGGCTCTTCTTCCCCCTCCCCCTCTTCCTCCTCCTCGTCATCGCTCCCTGCTTCCTGGATGTCCTTTTCTCCCCGCCCATTGTCCCGGGCTGTGGGAGCATCCTGCTGCAGGCGACGGTGGTGTGCCAGTTTGTCGGCATTTGGAGGGCGACTGCCCTTGTTCTTGCTTCTGTGACTCTGTACAACGTCTTATAATAATCAGTCCCGGCTCATAAAATGCCAGCAACAACTGACTAACCTTGGATGGGTCCGACATTGCGAGGATGCGCCACTGCCAATGATATGTCAGAAAGGTAGGACAAATAGGGAAGCATGACGAACCTGGGCCCTCAAACTCAGCCTGATCGTCTGAATCTCAAGGCGTTAGATGCGGTATATTGGTATAAAGACATAAACCAACCTCTAGTCCCCGGCTGAAAGCGTCCAGCAGCATCACGACGTTGAGGGTCAGACCCAGGTTGGCCGCGACCGGGTGGAGGGGGAGCTTGAGCAACTGTACGACGTGGAGGAGGACCTGGAGTTGGAGGTGGAGAGGCTTGGGTCGCTATTGATCACCAGTGTATAAGTGAAGGACCAAAGGAAGGCGTAATGTAGTATGTACCATTATCAACAGCATTCTCATCCTCTTCCTCAAGGACGGGACTGAGTCGGGGGGTTGCACGACCACGACGTTGAGGTGGATCTGTCGACCACAAATATATGACGCTCACAAGACTGAATGAAAAAATATACGCAACTGGTACCCTCTTCCTCCTCCTCCTCCTCCTGCTCGTCGTTGTTCTCACTGCCCAAGTCCGTGTAGTTCTGGGTGGGCTCCTGATCGTCCTCGTAGACATCCGGGGCGTGATGGCCCTGGACGTACTCATCGTCGTCGTCTGGATGGTCGTTGTCGGCATCGCCATTGGGATCGTCGATGAGATTGATGTTGTCATTGGGATCGTCATTGAGATCAATGTGGTGGCCATCGGTGGGTGCGTTGTGGTGGCTGTTGGGATCGTAGTGGTTGTAGGGGTCGTAGGGATCGACAGGGTGGTTGTAGGGGACATTGAGGGTAGTATGGTCGTCCTCGCGCAGAAAAGCATCACTAGCAGTAGCAGGCTCTAAATGACGACGGGAGAGGAGTCAGTAATTATATTGGAGGATAAAAAAACTTACTTTTTCTGGCAGGCGCCCTCTCCTGCTCCTCCTGGAATAAAAATTAGCAACGTGAGATATACCAAAGGGAGCAATATACCTCGATATCACTTTCAATTATACGTCTTCTTTTCTTCGAAGCGTTGGGGGCAGACTCTGTGGAAGCCTTGGAGGAACCCCCCTGGTTCGAACCCCCGGAACGCGCCTCCTTTGAAGCTTGGGAGGCGGAGGAGTTGGTAGAGGCCGAAGCCGATGTGGGCTACATGTATGTTAGAAAAGGCTTGAAGCTAAGGACTGACATACTTCGGATAGCGGCCTTGGCTTGGGATAATTCTTAGGGAGGACAGGTTTGAGGACAAGAGGAGCTTCGTCATCTGGTCGAGTAGTGTTGGACTGTAGAACCTTGCGACCACGGGACTTTGGCGGCAAGGGGGCAAAGTCGTTAACGGGAGTGTCTTCTGGCTGGGAGGTCTTCTTCGGGGGGCGTGGAGGATTCTCCGCAATGGCAGAGCTCTCCCGCACAAACCTGTCCATGGTACTTCTAGTCTCTCTTCTGGGACGACCATTAGCCCAGGTCAGGGTTTCTTGTGACCCCTGCGACGCCACGCCTGACCACAGAGGATATCAGCTTACAGCCATGAAGAGAGTGTGAAAACTTATTAAGGACGCCCCTTGATTTATCTTCCTTGTTTTCGTAGGGGGCTCGACGTCGTCAGCAGTGGCAGGTGCAGTCTTTCTCTTGGGAATTGGCTTTGGCGCAGTTGAATCTGGAGAGGTAAGAAGGAGAACGTTAGGGTTTATAACAGGGACAAGGCTTGAGGATGCACCGTCTGGGGTATGCGAGGGTTCATGCTGGTTTTCGTCAGTGGCACGCCGGTTCTTGTCTGTGGTGGTGGATCCCGGCCATTAAGCTGTAAACACGTGTTAAGAATAAGTTGGTAGTCACCCTTGGGCTTGGCCTGCTTCCTTGGTTGAGTGGCGGCGAGTGGCACGCGGTTTTTCTGCTCGGAACCTTGAGAGCGGGCTACAGAACAGAGGATTAGGATTGGCGAGGGAAAATTGCCCAGCTCAGACATACATGGTTGGGAGCTCATGAGGGGAGGTGGTAGTGGTTGAAGGTCAAGTTGTTGATGTTGAACCAGCTTTACGCTTTGCGTTGTTTGGCAGAAGTTTAAGTAAAGTTTTTTCCCACCACGTGTGCGCGGACCAGCAATGATCGCCTTGACTTTAAAATAACGCGTAGGTGCAGTTCTAAATTCAGCGTGTTGGAGCTTCTACGGTGTTATCTTATCCTTCTTCTGCCGCCCAGGATTTTGCTGCAGAAGGGAATTAACTTCAAGTGCTTCAAGCGCATCTCCAGACCCAAGATTTTGCGTCACATGAAAAATTGTAAGGGATTGCAGCTTCTCGTCTACCATGATCAACAAGCAGCCAGGCTCCTTGTAGTATTATCCCGTAGATGTGCGCTCATGAGCAACGATCTCATTGAGGGCAACAGCGAGGTCGTTATCGTGGCTATACTTGGCGAGCGTATCGAGGATGGGGAGCTGCGGGTTCGAGACGCTGACGAGCCCTGTGCACGCGTTGAGCCCATCCTCTGTGCGGGGATCCGTGCCGAGACACGTAGCGCGCAGGGCGAATTCCACGGTGGTGTGCATAACGTACAATTTTGTGTATGTTGTCCGGCTTGAATGAAATGAAAAAAATACCTACATTCAATTTGTGTGAGCAATTATTCGGCGAAGCAAATCACGAGGAGCGGACGTACTGCAAATTCAGAAGAAGTGGAGCGGAGTAAGGATGGATGGATGGATGGACCAGGGAATTTGGGGCCAAGATTGGGAGGGTAACGGGGAAGGCAAGGGTTGAATACTTGAAGCGGCGTCTATAGAAGAAAGAGAGGTGAGTATTAAATATTGACTGAACTGTGTACGTACGCAGCTCGATCATAACCGCCAGCCGGGGTTTGCGTTACATACACTGAATTCGGTTAAAGTTGCGACGGAGGCTCTGCAGAAAGAAAGAAGAGCGTCAGTGGAATTGTTTGCAACGATGATGCAAAGGGATATACCGAGCCGCTAGATGGTAGACATATTTGTGGCCCCAGGTGGATATGCGGACAACAGCCAATAGCGTAAGGTGCCGAGGGGGTTGCGTGTTAGAGTAAGTCATGGCGAGGATAGACAGAATGTCGGCAAAAAGGGACTATCGTACTGGTTTTAGAAAACTGTTAAAGGGATGGAAAGAAATGCAAACCTTGTCCTCTGAGGCCGGCCATGTTTTGTATAACATCTGGAGATTGGGATACAGTAGTTGCAGGAACGGTTGCAGGAACGTCTGTAGTGTCTCCAACGCAGGTCGAAACTGGTCCGTATTGGACTCCTTCAGAAAAACGGTATTAATTGGATGTATATGATTAACTAGACATGTGCTTACCTTAAGTTGTTCTGCTAGCATCTCAGCTTCTTTCTTAGCTGTAGGTCCTCCTCGGACTACCCACTCGTTAGTTTACGTTGGGCCAAGACATCTGAAAAAAACGCACGAGTTTGACGAGCCCTCCGCTTCGTCCTTCTCATCCTTCTTGGGGAACTCAGAAGGATCCTCGAGGGCGAATTTGGCTCCAATACATGGGATGAGGCGCGTTTGGAAGAGCCGGAGACTGGGACTGGGTGGGAGAAGGAGCACTAGTCTGTGGCGGCTGAGGATTTGGTCATTCCATGAGTGGCAGCATCCAATAAATTGAATTGGTCTTGAAGGCCCACGGTAACATTATCATGGGACACTACAGTCGGGACGTTAAAGACGATGGTTGCGGAAGAGATACCATTGATGGCATCACCCCCCGCCAAGTCAAGTCTTAACGCGTAATGGATGGCGGTTTCCCCCTAATTTTTCTGCTTAAGCCCGAGAGGAGCACACAAGTAGAAGAGGATTATGCAGGTGTATTAAGTAGGTAGAGAAAAAAAGTACGGCATCTAAAAAAAAACTAGACTTCAGTTTCGTCGGCTGCTTCCGTCTCCCCCCCTGCACCCTCCACTTCTTGCTCCCCTGAGCCATGCCTCACTACATGAGTGTACCACCCATGGCAGTTCCGAGTCCAACTATCAGCTGCTCTATCGGTATGAAGAACGATTGTTGCGCGCATGCCTTCAAAGTGGGCGTTAAAGTGGGTGATTCTCCAGGAGGGGAAGACTAGAACGTCCCCGAGCTGGAGGTCAAAGCTGAGCCCCCCCTCGTACAGGCAGAGCTGCCCCCCCGTGAACTTGCCTAAGGGAGCCACAAGACACATACGCTTGTCCTTGACGTCTTGGTGTCCATCCGTGCAGGCGTCAATATTGATGACAAAACCCCCAAAGGGAGCGCACGGTGAGGAAGCTCCCAGGGGAAGTTGCTCGATGTAGATGCGCAGCTCTTTAGTCTCCTCTGGAAGCAAGTGCGTGATCTGACAGATAAAAAATCAGTAAACAACTTCAAAAAAAAAAAGGATTGAGGGCTTACCGATACTCGCTACGACTTCGAAAAAATCAGACAGGGCATCTGCAAGGAGAGCGTACTCGCGAGGCTTGTCCAAAATCTCTTTTGACATGTAAGGGACACGTTGAGTAATATTGACGCGTGTAACATTTGTCTTGCGGACTTTGTGAGGATGAACATCCTGGGGCGCGGTTTCACCCTAAAACAAGCAATATGAGTTATATCGGGCAAGACGATAGCAGGAGTAATAGTATTACTCACATTTTCCGCATCGCGACAATACCAGGAATAATGTAAAGACAAATATTTAAATGCTTCTCTTTGCGAGTCCGTAGTCTTGAATTCACCATTTAAGATGTTATTGATGTGGTCGATAGCTCGCTGTAGGCCGGCCTTAAACTCATCGCCAACAGTAAACAGGAGCCCGACAAGCTCCGAGTCCACATCACGGATGAACAACGCTTCGCTGTACAGAAAATGAATAAGGACTAAATAGAATAGAATCGATAGAACATACTCTTTGAGTATACTAGAATTAATTTCGATGTAATTTTCGCAGCTGCCCCATTTAACGCCTTGATGCTTGGCGGTAATCTGGTACAAGGTTAGAATAAGAAGCCATCGAAACATGCAACACGCACTTTGGTTTGAAGGATCTGACACACTGGTGGCCTTGACCGAGTGCTCAGCCAGCTTTCGTTGTTGTGCAGTCCAACGTTTACGGTCTTTTCTCTTGAAGGGGAGAGGAGCCGCCTTTGGACCCATCTGCACGGGTAGAGTAACGGTAACTGGGGTGGGCATCCGAATCTGGGCGGCGTCGGGCATAGGGTTCCAAGACGGGGAAGGGGCCTCCAAGTCCCATGCGCTGGAACGGGCGGGGTAACCAGTGAACTTGTAGGTCATACCCTGCCATTCCTGCCCGCGCTTGTCGAGCTTCATGGTACTGGAAATGATTTGTGGGGCTTAACAAATGTAAAAGAACAAGCGACGAATATCCTTACTTTATTTGGAGGGTGTCGAAGACCTTGTCCGACTTTGCTGTATCCGCAAAGCCAAACTCGATGATCTCCGCTGTTTCCCCAGGACGCAAAGATGTCCGGCGCACAGGGGTCTTGTAACTGAGTCGGAGGGTCTGGATGAACCCTGGCCGGTGGCGGATGTCATTAACGGGGCGGATGAGCTGTCGCATCAGCGGCAGCCATTTTCCATCTACCACGAGTTAATTTTCTAATCAATTTATGGTAGTTTGCACTCACGCTGTACCTCCCGCATCGCCACTCCCAAGCATTGAACATCCACAACTTCCATTTGGCGGGTAACAGTTGTGCGTAAGTCCAGCGCGGCGATGATGGGAATTAATCCTAATGTGCCTACAACATAGTCAATGGCGTTCATGAGTAAAGAGAAGATGCATGTAACGTACCTGCACCAGCCAGGAACGCAAAACGATAACCAGTTGTCCAGATGTTCATTGAATGTTTGTCTTGCTTTGCCGAACCTCTCTGCAATCTTAGATTTGGACGCGGTCGCCAAATCGTAATTGAGCTTGCTCGTAGCAATTTCCCTGGCCACGAGAAAATCAGCGCAAGAAAATAGTGGAAAAGACGATAAACATACGAATCAACATTCAGCGCCAGCTGTATCATGGCGAGAATTAACTCGAGATCCAAGAGCTTAGATTTTCTAGAGAGCTTTTCGATACGACGCCAGACAGCATCGACACTAGTGGGATCATAGGGGGCGGAGGATGAGGAGTCGGCAGTATCGGGTCCTTGAAGAAGGGTTTCCAGCTGTTGGCGTCCTTTGAAGTTCCAAACCGCAAGCAGGGCAGACAGGACGTTGCCGGCAGTTTTGGTCATGGGAGGCCCGCCATTGGGATCAATACACCAGCCCACCTCCTTCATCGATGGGCCCTTCAGCTTCACAACCGGCACCTTGCCTTTCTTCGCGGCACGCGTTTGGGGACCAGATGAGCCCGCACCCCATCAGAACCCTCCACGGATCCCGTGTCCTGGCCCGCCTCACCCGCACCCGCGCCCCTCGCCTGCGCCACCGACCGCAATGCCGCCAGAAGAACCAGAAGCAGCGGCGGGTATTAGAACCCGCTGCTGTTGCTGCCCGTCGCAGCTAGCGCAGGTCCCGTCTTGACAGGGCATTGCGCCAATACTAGCGTCAACCGTTTGCGCGCGCACGATCGCCGTTGCGCAACACACTCCCGCGTCCACAAATGTGCAGGGCCGGCGCCACCACCCCCGCAACCACCCTCCGCCTCCGCCTCCGCCTCGGCGCGACGTTCGCTTGCGCGGGGGGTTGGACAGCTGCGTTTGTCGTCGTCATCATCATTCCTCGCTCACATCTCACCATCGTCGTTGGTGTACATCGACCCCCAGGGGCCGCGCTTGCCAAGCGTGGTTGACGCCGGGACGAGGAGTTTGGCGCGGTGGAAGGGGAACAAGGGGGAAGGGACAGAGGGGAAAGGAGGCGGCTCCATGTCAACGTCGGGGTCATTTGGAGCTGAGGTAAATACGCAGTGGCGGCAGGACTGTGAAGACAATAGATTAATATCCTGGTATTCCCCTGAAAGGAATAGAAATCACACCTTTATTAACTATACACGTCCGACGGGGACCAACCCTCATTTGTGGGTGACGTTGCCACCAACGTCGGCGTTGACGCGTTCGAAGATATCGACGCGTTCGACGCGTTGGAACGTGCCGGCGTTGAAGGAACAACTGAGAGAGAGCTTTTGAGTCAGTAGTGGTATATTCAACAGCTTTAAATTTATACGTACACAAGGAGGGCTGAAAGGGCACGTTTCTCTGCAGAGAATGGGAGAGAGAAGGGGGAAGACTCCGTGCTCTCCCGTTGTTGACACGCTCTTGAAGAGTGCCAGCAGCGAAGTGTGGCGCAGCAGCGGCGGCAAGGGTGGCGCGGTGCCGGCGGTGAAGGGTGGCGCAGCGGCGGCGAAGGGTGCAGCAGCGGTGGCGAAGGGTGCAG